>JAKTRH010000036.1:0-123453 GCA_030579575.1 Sporopachydermia lactativora | reverse complement strand
CAGATATTCAGATATTCAGATATTCAGATATTCAGATATTCAGATATTCAGATATTCAGATATTCAGATATTCAGATATTCAGATATTCAGATATTCAGATATTCAGATATTCAGATATTCCAATCTTCCAATCTTCCAATCTTCCAATCTTCCAATCCTCCAACTTCCAATCTTCCAATCTTCCAATCCTCCAACTTCCAATATATTCTCTTAATCCTCTTCCTATCTCCAACTGATAGTCGGCTGATAGTCTATAAAACTGCTGCTGACGGCTTAACGGTAATATAAGCAACTGCTACGAAGTAATTAATCGTAATTGATAGTACTAAATGATAATTAGTTGTAGTAAATGCTAATATAAATACCATTCTCCTATGGAATATCTCATCGCAGTGGAAATATCTTCTTATTCTGCTTGATAATGAAGTTTCTGCTGGGCTTCAGTGAACAAAAATCTGTATTCCAATGAGTATATCATTAATATTAAGGAACATTTCACGTATTTAATATGATTTATATGTTTTATATGATTTATATGATTTATATTGTATCTCAGCTAAATAAGAGCTATGTAGTATGTATAACTCTGTTAATTCTACGAGATATTCTATCCTATCAGATCAGATCAGCTAATAACGATATAAAACTACAAGAATTATGAAATATCAACAATCTACTGCTATTCCTGGTAGTTTATGATATCCGTTGTAGCCCTTAATTGTAGTATTCCACTCCACTCTTCAGTTCTATCCACTTCAATCCTTCAGCTCTAATACTTAATTAATCTCTCTCTACCTTCCATTCACATCATCAACCAGCCTTTAAAGAACTAAACAACCCAGTAGAAAAAACCATAATAAATCCATCCCGTATCCTATAATTTCCAGCATTATTTAACACTCAGAACAACACCGAGGGATTCCTTATCGGCTCGGTGAATCTCAGCCACAGTTTTTTCCAGTTTTTTCCAGGTTTTTCCAGGTTTTACTAGTTTTTACCCCGCAATTGGTTGAAAACTGAAGGATTCCATAGTATTTGTTGATTTAATTCTTCTCATTTATTTCTTTTCTTTATTTGTTCATTTTCTTATATACAATTTCGATCCTTTATCAATCATTGTAGGATGACTTCCAAGGAAACGAAGAAATATTAAATATTCAATATTTCAACATCTTCTTCCTCTCTCTTCTCCCGCTTCTCTCATATAATGAAAATCAATCAATAAAACTACCCAAACCCTCAAAATTGAATTGCGCGATCAAAAATCCCACAATTCCTGCCTCCTACCCCTCCCCAGTCAACTCAGATGATTCTCGTTGATATAAACAGACAGAAATATCCAAGCAAAAGATGCTAGATAACAAGGAAATAGCCAACTATACTCCTCAAGTTGATTATTTTCTCATCCATTTAACTATTGGCTGCTTCATATCCTATAATATTATATGATATCCTATGATATCCCATCAGAATCCATCAGAATCCATGAGAATCCATCAGAATCCATCTTATCCCATCTTATTCTGTAATATCTCATCATATTCATCTTATATACATATATTCCACCTATCTTCTAACCAAAGTTCGCAATTCTCCTCCAAAAGTATCCAAGACTGCACACTTTGCACTTCAAAATGCTTTCCTAATCAATTCTTAATTTGCATTGTTCTTTCATTTACGCACAATTTGAGATATTTGAATCTCCTACGTTTATTCCTGCTAACAGTCAATAAAGTAATTGCGCTTTGTTTCCAGCTTCCTACTTTTTCCTCCTTTTCCTCCTTTTCCCTCCTTTTTCCTCCACTTTCTCCCCAACACCACCTTCAAATCTCACATTTCCCAGCACCTGTAACGCCTAAAAACCCCGGCAAATCTCCCAACGTCACTTCCTCGCCATCCCGGGCTTCCACTTTCACAGCCCCATCGGATTTCACGATCACCCGATACGGAATTCCCAGTACTTCGCTGTCCCGAAGTTTCCAGCCACGTGTTTTTGCCCGATCGTCTATAACTACGTCAATTCCCTGCGCCTCTAAAGTTTCAGCCACTTTTTCAGCCACATTTTCGGCTAATTCGGAATTATCACAAATAACAGCCACATGGAATGGCGCAATCGCCGTCGGCCACCGAAACCCGCGCCCGTCCCGAAGCACCGCTGCCGTTGCCGCCAAAACCCGCGTCACTCCGATCCCGTAGCAACCCATTTGTACCGTTTTCAGTTTCCCGTCCCGATCAGCGTACCGCAAACCCAATGGCGCGGAATATTTATCTCCGAGGTAGAAAGTGTGCCCCACTTCGATCCCGTGTTCGGCCCGCAGTTCCCCGCTGCGGCAGGAGGGGCAGATTTCTCCAGGTTCCGCAAACACTATCGGCACATCCGACAGAGTTGCCATGTTGTTCCGATGGAAATGCCGCAAAGGGAATTCCGGCAATTCCGCTCCGGGAGCCACGTGAGGATCCATTACTCTTACTACCTGTTTTAAGTACAGTTCGCTTGAATCTGCCGAGGCAAAAGCGGCCAGAACCGCTTCCGAGTCTTCTAATTCCGAATCCAAATCCGGCACTGCCTCCCGAACTGCCGCGCGGTTCAGAGATCGGTGTTTCGGGTAGTACAAAGCGACTAGAGTGTCGCGGTCTTCCGAAACGGCATATTCAACTGCCACAGAAGTATCTGTCTCGGCCTTTTCGGCCTTTTCGGCATTTTTAGCCGGGAACGCCACAGCTCGCTCGGAATTCGCCGCATAGCCACATTCGCCACAAACCATAAGCGTATCCTGTCCCGAAGGATGCAGCAAATGGAACTCATGCGACATATTGCCACCAATAGTGCCTGAATCTGCTTCCGCAACTGTCACAAGTAAGCCGAGCTCGGCAAAAGCGGCAGTATACACTTTGTGCATCTCGGCATACGTTTCCCGAGCTGCGGCTTCGTCTACGTCAAAAGAATACGCATCTAGCATTACAAATTCTCGGCCTCGGAGTAAACCGGCTCTTGGCCTTTTCTCGTCTCGGAATTTCCGTGTCATTTGCCACAAAGTCAGTGGCATTCCTCGGTAAGAATTAACCGAATCTTTCACTAAAGCGGCAATATCTTCCTCGGCAGTGGCAGTAAGGCAGAAATCCTGTTTCCGAGTAGTTTGCAGTTTCAGTAACTCCGGATTGTCCCATCGATTAGTTTTCTGCCATAATTCGGCACAAGACAGCGTCGGAAGGGAAACTTCCGAACCTGCGGCACTGAAATGACGGCGGAACAAAGATTCAAGTTTACGGAGAATACGGAGGCCTACAGGTAAATATACAGCGAGTCCCGCGACTGGTTGGCGGATTAACCCGGATTTAATGAACAATTCGTGTACGGGGGCTGAGAGTTAGTAATGGAGGGGAAAAGAGGGGGAAAGAGGGGTAATGGAGGGGAAAGGGAGAAAAGGGGAAAAAGTAAAGTAAAGTAAAGTAAAGTAAAGTAAAGTGAAGTAAAGTAGAGTAGGAAAAAGCTGAGAGAATCGACTGATTTGTCTATCAAAATGACTGAGAAATTGGCTACAATGGAAACCTAAGAAAGGGAAATGGAAGGAGGAATGAAAGGAGGAAAATGATGATAAATTGATAGTGGGAAATAATAGGAAGAAGTAGGAAAATGTAGCAAATAGTAGGGAAATGTAGGAACTGGGAAAATGTAGAAAATAGTAGAGAAATGTAGAAAAATGTACGAAAATGTACGAAAATGTAAGAAAAAAAAAAGAAGAAAAAGGAAAATAGTCTAGTTGAGAATAACGGGAGTAGCAGGAGAGGAAAGAAGAAGAAATGATGATTTCATAAGTAGGAAATATGAGGAAAATAATAGAAAAAGAGGAACTGAGGAAATGAGGAAAAGAAGAGGAAAAGAAGGGTCAACTTAGAACAAAATAATAGCAAAATACGTGGAACAAAAGAATATAAAATAGAAGTTCAAAGAATAAAATAATAAGCAGATAACAATAAATAGCAGGGAATAAACGAGAAAATAACTAACATTGTAGAGAAAGTGACATCACTGGAAGAGTAGAAAAGTAGAAAAGTAGAAGAGAAAAAACCAAGCAATGAACAAGCAAAAACTGGAAACCTCAGCATAGAACTTCTTATACAAATCAGAACCTATCAGAAATCTATCAGAAATCTATCAGAAATCTACCAGACATTCCAGTAATCAACAAACAGCATAGAAAAAATGGCAAAGTACCCATATAAAATATAAACAACAGAACGTATGAGAAAAGCGAGAAAATAGAAATATCCATTACTTACAAGAACAACAGAATAGTCGTCTGAAGAAGCAATAAAAGAAGAAAATAGTGAATAGAATTGGGAGAGAAATATAAAGAGAAACCTACGAATTACGCTGGAAAAGAGATAAGAATAAAACATGAAAGGAGAGGAGAGGAAAAAGAAAGAAAAGGAAAGAAAAGGAAAGAAAAGGAAAGAGAAGAAAAGGAAAGAAAAGGAAAGGAAAGGAAAGGAAAGAAAAGAAAAGAGAAGAAAAATCAAATACTAAAACTCCTACAAAGAAAATCAAAACTTCTACGCCCATATAATCAAAACTTCCTTACAAAGGAACCAAAATAGGAGGTTCCAGTTGAAGGAAGAAATAAAACCGAGCAAAAGTGTGGGAATATAGTAGAGTTTTACACTATGGAAAGGAATAAAGGAATAAAGGAATAAAGGAATAAAGGAATAATAAAAATAACATAAACTGGAAAAATACAGTATAAAACCCATATAAATATCCAAATATACACACAGAACCTCCTAAATCACCAATTGATCCTCCAGGAACCCTCAAACCTGAAATAAACATCCCCAAGCACTTTTTATTCAATTATCCACCAGCCAGCATAGTAACATACTCTCCAGTGAAGTACTGAGCCCCTTGACGATCGGAAGGAACAAATTGGACATCCGCTGTTTGCACACGTTAGTTTCTGAGTACTGTAAATTACGCCGAACTCCCGAACTCCCGAATTCCGCTCTATCCGCCTCATACCTGATACCCTCGGCGAGATCCGCTCGGGCCGAAGACGACGCTCGGCCCGATTCTGCCGTTGTGCCGTGTGACACGGAAAGCGGAGAACATGATTGATTTTGTGCAACACAATTCTGTATGTGTCACTTAGTCGGATATCCCGAATTTCGGCCCGAGAAAATCGGTATTCACTCCGCCGAATTCCGCGTTTGTGCACCTTATCTTTCCGCTTTTTCCGCTTAATCCGTCCGATCCAGCCTGAAGTGAGACGCCATGTTCAAAGCCAATTTTTTTATATTTGCTCACGTCATCAATAAACAAAGATGACGTAATCAAATAAAACTCCTTGCGTCTCCTCTCGGCCTTCTCAAACTTCGGCTGACAACCAGCGCGGAGTTCAACGCGGAGTTCGGCGTGGCTCGCAATCGGCCATTTAACCGTCCAGCGGCTCATCCGACGGCCTGAACTGATGTCTCCACAAACACAAATCTCCACCCACCATGCAAAAACCGCCTCGGAAACGCAGATCCCTCCTGGAAACTCTGCAACAGGAAGCCGGCCTTTCTGACGTCTCAACTCGGAACCCTTCGGCTACAAGAACCCGATCTCGGCGTTCTGCGACCCGTTCGCCGCCCTCGGATGTGCTGGAACTTCCCGATGATTCTTTGTGGTCTCCGTCACAATCACCACAATCCCCTCGTTCCCCTCATTCCCCCAGCTTATCTAAACATACCCCGCCCCGCAAACCCCGCCGACTGCCCCGCGTTTCCGTCTTAGCGTCCCCGGAACCGTCCAAAAGCGTTTTAGTAACTATCCGAATCCCGCGCCACAAACTGGAAAAAGTACAAACATCACAACTCTTCCCGCAACCTCCCCATGACGATTTGGACTCTCAACCGTACCGAGGACTCCTCCCGGCTTCGGAAGCGGTACGGGAAACTTACCCGCACGCCTCGGCTCGGGCCGAATTCGATGCCGCGCTCGCTGCCGGCGCGGCCCGCAACCCGCAGCTTGCCGTATACCAGCTTTTGTGCCGTGCTGCCGCTCCGGAACTTCCGTCTCCGCCTCGGCTTCAGCATATCCGACTCGGGAAGTTTCGGATCCCCACGTGGTACACGGCGCCGTTCCCGCAGGAGTACGCCACGGCTGATCCGCTGTACCTGTGCGACGGGTGCCTCAAATACATGACGTCTCAGTACGTTGCGTGGCGGCATCGGCTGAAATGCCCGCGTAGAACTCCGCCAGGAGTTGAAATATACCGAAATGGCGTAAATTCAGTATGGGAAATCGACGGTAGGAAAAACGTAGGATATGCGCAGAATCTGTGCTTGCTGGCCAAGCTGTTTCTTAATAGTAAAACCCTGTATTATGACGTAGAGCCGTTCATGTTTTATGTACTTACGGAAAGAGATTCCGCTGGAGCCCATTTTGTAGGATATTTCTCTAAAGAGAAGCTGAGTGCCAGTGGGTATAATTTATCGTGTATATTGACGTTGCCGGTGTATCAGCGGAAGGGGTATGGGAGTTTCCTTATAGCGTTTTCGTATTTGTTGTCTCGGGCTGAGTGTCGGCCTGGGACTCCTGAGAAGCCGCTTTCGGATCTCGGGTTGCTTTCGTATCGGAATTACTGGCGGTTGGCTGTGGCGTACGAGCTGCGGCGGTATGTGGGGGCGGTGGGGGGTGGAAAAGATGGGAAGATCGTAGTGGAAACCGGAGATTTTAGCTCCGTAGATCCGGGAAATTCCGGCGGAATCTCGGAATTGGGGAACCACAAATTCACATCTTCGGATAAAATCAGCCAAATCTCGGAATCGAACCACAAATTAACTTCCTCGGTAAATTCCAACCAAATCTCGGCTTCGGAATCCCCGCTCGGATCATCCCGACCCCTCGGCTGTCTTTCCTTAGAATCCCTCAGCAAAGTCACCGGAATGACCGTCTCAGACGTCGTCTACGGCTTGGAATCCCTCGGAGCACTCATCCGCAGCCCCTCGGGACAGTACGGGATCCGAGCGGATATGCAGCGGGTGGAATCGTTGATATCCGCTTGGGAAGCCAAGCCGTATGTTCGGGTTGATCCCTCGGCTTTACTGTGGCAGCCGGAAGTTGTTGGTCGGTCCTGTGGCGTAAATACTGTAAGTACTATTACTGTGGCGCAGCCATTAGCTCAACCGGTGGCTCAGCTGGGGGAAACTAATGGGAATTGTGACCGTATTTGGCAGGATATAGTAGAAGTGGCGCAGGACTACGATGAACTGACCAGCGCGGAGTCCGGAGACGTCTACGAGACGTGTTTTCCCGGTATGGAAGTTGTAGTAAAGCATTCGAAGCGGAAAGTCGTTATAAGCGACGATGATGACTGAGGAGAAGGAGGAGAAGGAGGAGAAGGAGGATAAATGGGGATAAATGGGGATAAAAGAGGAGAAATAGGGCTAAAAGACAGCAGAGACTTCTGGAATGGATCAAATAGTGACAGAAATTACCAGATAAAAGACTGAAAAGTTGGTTTGCTGTGCTGAGCTGTGCTGAGCTGTGCTGAGCTTTAGTGATACAAATTAAGACAATAAACGGAGTTAAAGGGTTAACTGATTATCTTATCTCAGCTGTATGCGTATTTTATAGTACTTTCGGTGAGTTTTGTGCGTAGAAATGAAGTAAACCGGTATGTTAAAAGAGCTGAGGCTGCGTGTAGTGGTAAATGGGGGAGATTTGGTTTGGATTTGATGATATTGCAAGCTTTTAATGGATTTAACGGAATTACAAGCTTTTAATGGGTTAAATGGAAATCAAAAATTCCATGAGATCCGCGAAATCACTTCTTCCTATAAATTTAACAGGAACTTCCGAAACAGTGTGCTCAGCCACAGTGCGCAAAAGAATGTGGCGCAGCAGCTGTGTTTAACATATATCCGAGTTTCTCATATCTTATACTAACGGCGTTTCTCTCAGCTACTCCCCAAAGCAGAATAGCATACGGAAAGAATCTTCCGACTTCTCTACAGGTTTCCTATGCAGCATTTCACCGTTATACTGTTAGGAGTTCTATAGACTACCAGAACGTTGAGTAATAAGTCTGGGAAAGGCGATGAAAGATTCCAGGGCTGTATTTATTTCACGGAGTTCTGTAAGTTCGGGTATTTCCAAGTTATCGGAGCCACGGAAGTTGCCGGAGATGCCGAATGAATTGTTGGAGGTACCAAAAGCATTGAAAGCACCGAAGGTATCGGAAAAGCCGCCGGCCGGAATATCCGAGGGTCCGAAAGAGGCAGAAGAGCCTACTGCGCCACCAGAATCTCTAGGGGTTATCATTTTTGTGCTTTCCGAGCCACCCGAGCCACCTGGGCCATTCATTGCGCCTTCCGCTTTGGATTTTACCTGCTGCGCCACTTGCTTCACCGCTTTCTGTATCGGCTTTTCCTTCTCGGGGACTGTCGGAATTATAATGGGCAAAGCAGGAAGTGGTAGAAAAGTAAAGAAGAAATCAGGAAAAATCGGGACAGCCCGGGCAAAGGATAATATTAATCTAATGCTAGAGAAGATTACTATAAGAGCAGCCTTTCTTCGTCAGAATTTCTTTCTGATTCCTCTCTCTTCCTCTGTCATTCCACTTTGACAGCTCAGATTCTCATTGGAATATCAAACAGGAACATTCTGGGGAATTCCACTTCAGCGACCAGCCAAGGCATCAGCATATTTCTCATCATTCGGTACATTCCTTAGCATGGTTACTCGGCTTTACTCCTCTTAATCCTCTGCCCCAGGTATGTGTGGTCCCGAAGTCTCTGATCTAAGAAGTCTCTGATCTAATTTGTGGGCTACAAGCTCAGCTGAATTATCTCTATGGCAGTTAATAACAGGAATTTGATTCATTATGACGACTCCGCAGAAAAGTTCAGCAAAAGATTGGATCAAAATGTTCACTTTGGAGAAAATAACGTAGCTGATTTGCTGTAATTTCATACCTAAGATCGTTTGAAGGTCCAGTACTCACAATTAATGTCATATGGGACTTTGGAGTTGTTCCTCTGCTTAGAAGTTCCAAGTCAAAGAAGCCCTTTACTAGGCTGTGCACTCCTTTGCGCTGTTCTTCAGGAAGCTCCTTAGCAAGGTACTCTGCTTCTCTATTTTAGGAATATCTATATTTCTCTTACTATCCCTATTCCTCTTACTTTCCCTTCATCAGAGCAGCAAAAGCTGAGCTCTTTGGCAATCACAGTAACTATTTAAGAACTCTGAAGCTTCCTGAGAAAGATAATTCAAACTCTGAGACCCAAAATCACTCCATAAGCTCTTTAATTTTGTTTCCCGTAGAGTTCAATCTTCTGACTGTTCAGGTTGCTTAATTTATTAAGGCTGCTTATATTTCTTACGTTTTTCATATAAATTATGGCTTGAGGAAGTGCTATTTTTCATCCCGGAAAGTCTTTGATAGTTGTTGAAACGGGAAAACAGTCAGATTCTTCTATAGAAGAACGCAGATTTTCAGTTTCTGTTGTTCTGTTATGTTTATTGACGTGCGCTGGAGCTAATTGAACCCAGAAATATGTTCTTTTGGCTGTATTTTGGGTATTTAATTGAAAATACCGGATATTCCGTTTCCTTTCCTTATGTGCAATGCTTTTGACGGTGAAATTCTAGTAAAATAAGCAATAAGCATGTTAACTGCTGAATTTTCATTCCTATAATATACAATTAATGATATAAAGTGATATAAAGTGAACTACAAATGATATAAAGTAATTTAAGGTAAAATACAAATGATATAAAGTGATCTACAGTTAATAATAAACGATATTATAGAGATATCTGCACATATTAGATATAATATACAAGAAATACGGCATATCTGCCACATCCTTTGCTTGTACTGGTGAATTCTTTTGTTGTAGATGAGTTTATTATATCTCATCAGTTCATATATTCATCTACTTTCCATACAATGTTGATATATTCTTCATATTCTTCATATTCTTCATATTCTTCATATTCTTCATATTCTTCATATTCTTCATATTCTTCATATTCTTCATATTCTTCATATTCTTCATATTCTTCATATTCTTCATATTCTTCATATTCTTCATATTCTTCATATTCTTCATATTCTTCATATCTACTTTCTACTCTTCATATATTCCTCATATATTTTTCATATACCTTAAAACTACTTTTCATCTACTTTTTATCTTCCATTCTTCCTTTTCTCTCTAACCATTCAAATTCTTCTTTTCTTCCGTAGAAATAAACCATTTAACCATTTAATTTTATCTGTACTTCTACCATACCATTTTTTCCAGTAAAAAACCCGAGAGAGGAAAAAGAATACCTCTTTTCTTCCCATTTTCTCCTTTCCCTCCCATTTTCCCACCTTCTATCTTTATTTCCCTTTCCATTTATCACACTTTTTACTTCCCATTACCTTTTCCAATTCCCTGTTTTCCCTGTTTATATTTTTCTCACCTTCTTCTACGTTTTCCTGCCTCCTTTTCTCCTAATGAATCTCCAATCTCTCTACTTGAAGCACTAAATGCTCTTCTTCCATGAAAAACGGCTCCTGCACTGCCTCTGCAGGGATTGCCAGCTTCCGCATACTCACTACGGCCGCCGGAGGAGCGGAACTCGGTTTTGAGGATCTCCGTTTCAATTCCTGCGGTGTCAGTAAATCGGATAAAGCCGAGGGAACAAAATCTTCTTCAAATTGAAACGTTTCGCCGTCGTCTTCGTCGTCAACGTCGTAAATAGCCGAATCCGCTTCTGTGCCTCCGAAACTCAATCCGAATGCCGAGCCGGATAATTGTGACACAGCGGAAGCGGCTGAAGTGTCATTGTGGCTCCCGTCTTGTGTTGTTGGCAGTGACATCGGCATTGGCGTCGGCCAAGCGCTGAATCCGCCTGTATAGAAACTGTAGGGGGAAGCGGAAGATCCGAGAGAAGCCGGGTGAGATTCTCGGCGGTGGAATCCGCGGGATTCCGCGTCTGCCGCTTGTAGGAGTGAATTGTAGGATCCGTTGGGCATTTCGGCGTCTCGGCTCGGGGAATATGTCACGTTTGTGGTAGAAAACGATAGAAAAGAGCTCCGAGCTGTGGCGGGCCGTCCTGGGGAGTCTGTGGCGCCTCCGAAGGTGTCTACAAATGGTTCTGCGGGGCTCAGCGGGGCTCCGAACGTGCGGTGTGGCGGGAATTGCGATGTGGAAGCGGATTTCGGGATAGCGGTGAAACTTGGTGTTACACAAGCCACAGACGGGGCCGAAGGTACCGAAGGTACCGAATTTAATGCCACAGAAGTCTTTGTGGTATAATTACCCGATAATCCCGTTATATTCACAAATTCGCTAATTTCACCCCTCACCTCCGGTCTCCCTTCGCCCCGCGTTTCACCCCGCGTTTCGCCCCGCCCCGGGAACGCCTGGGCCAAAACGCGGGGGTTTACTTTGCGCCCGTCGGGTAAAATGTGCGCCAACGCGCATTTCACGCCGAACTTGCAGTTCCCCTTTTGGAAATATTTGCAGGGCGCTTGCGCTGTTTGTGCGTCTGTGGCGTGCGAGAATGGGCAGGTGGCGCCGGCTTGGCAGGCGCCGTGGCGGAAGAATTTACATGGAACGTGGGAGAGGTCTGTTTGTGTTAGTTTGTGGCTTAGCTGTGGCTTAGCTGTGGCTTAACTTACTTTTCCCCGGAGAAGTTTTTGACGTTTCGGTGGTTCGGTTTGTACCAGAGTGTTTGTGGTGGAATGAATTTGTGCCCATTGTGGCGTTTTGTGGCGTTTAATTCCGTTTTATTCCGTTGTGGCTGATTAAAATGCTCGAAACGGATATTGCCGGAAAGTGCGAGATGAGATTTGAAGGTCCATCAACTGAAAGAAAGACGGAAAATAAACGGAGAAAAACGGGGGAAAAATCTGAATTTTCTGCCCCAAAAATATCTCAGAATTCTCCAGGAAATTCCAAATAATCCCGACAAGTCAAACGAGGTGTTTAAAGTAGTTGAACTTCCGAGAATGTAGGTAAAATGAGGAAAATGAAGGTAAAATAAGGGAAATAAGAGTAAAATAAGAGTAAAATAAGGAAAATAAGAGTAAATCTTCCTGTAGAATGTAAATTGATAGCACAGGAGATGTTAAAAGGTGTTAAAAGCTGCTAAAATCTGCTCAAATCTGCTAAAATCTATCAAAAACTGATAAAAAACCACTTAAAAGTCACTCAAAAGTCCAGCAGTGGTCGTCAGATTGAAATACCAGAAGCCTTAAAGTAAAATTGAAACTCCCCTGGGTGTCCAAATAGCTGAACTTCAGAAGAAAAGTTCAAATCGTAGAAGAAAACGTCTGAAGTTTCAGGAATTTGAATGATTAGAAGGAAAAAACCAGGAAAGATTTGGATTTTCTTTCTGAAATGTCAAATAGTTACCTTTTAATTCTTCAATTGTTGATTCCTAATTGCCCAATTCTCAATTCTCAATTCTTAATTCCTAATTCTTCAGTAATTAAAATCCCTGTTAACAGTTGAAAAAATCCCACGTATTAGAGGAAATTCCAGCAGAGATTGAATAGTAATGATTTCTCCTGTTTATAATCTCAATTTTAATGCCAAATTTCCCATAAATTTCCTACTGATTTCCCACTGATTTCCTCGGAATTCTCAACTCCTTGTTTATCGCTTTTCTATCGTATTTTATTCCCCCAGTCGTTGATTTCCTTCAGCTTTCTACGATAATCTCCTTTTTCTGGGCTGGTTTTTCCCCTTAATTATTCCCTTTTCTTTCTTCTTCTTCTTTCCTTCTTTCCTTCTTCCAAGTTTTATTATTACTTACTATTACTTACTATTTCTATATATTTTATCTCTTCTTTCCTCCTTCTTTCCTACTTTCTCCTTTCTTCTTTCCTATCAAACAAGACGTCCCTCGAGATTGAATCAAAATACCTGAATTGCTCCTACGATAAGGTGTAAAACATTGAGCGTCATCAGGAGGGTCTCAAGAGTCAGATAGCCAGTTAGTTAGTGAGTAATTCAATGAGATAATGAGATAATTAGTTAGTGATTTAAAGCAGTTTATCGCTTTATCGGCTTTATCCGTTTATCGGGGTTTATCAGCTAATTGCCTGGCTTCCTCGGTGAGATCATCAGATAAGGCCGATACCGGAGGGTCTAGAGATTCGGGCCGAGGGTCTAGAGATTAGAGGAGGGTCTGGGTGGATATGAGGTGAGAGGAGACGCGAAGTGCAGGAAATGGAATAGGGGAGTGATTGAGGAGTTTAGAGTGGAAAATGGGGGTAAAAAGGCGGTAGAAAGTTTAGTATGGGAATATATGTGATAGTATGGTGTAATTTAAGCAGTTATATTTCATAATATAGGGCGAAAAACAGCGTAAAACTGCTGGTTTGTTTGCTCTTAGCAGTGATTCCGTGTGTTTTCGTTATCTCACTACTTATCAGTGTTATGTTTATCTCACGTCACGTGCGATAGAGGAGGAGGGTCTGGGAGGGTAAGGGTCTGGAGATTGTTGTCCGGGACGTTATGACAGGACATGACACGGACATTTTCTAGTCAGTGTGTCAGACAAGACAAGACAAGACATGACAAGACACGACACGACACGACACGACAGTGGAGATTTGAAAGTCGATTATCTGCTTATGTGATCTGATATATAATATATGAAGAGAGTGGATAAAGGGAAATCTATGATAATGAAATATAAGCAATTCCGATAGATTTCGGGACCTTCTAATGGTAATAAACGGCCTTAAACGGCTCAAATGGCTGCTATTTGGACGTCGGATGACCCGCGATGAACCTGCGGAGATCGCCGATACTTCAGAGAACTCCATTATGGCTCAAATTGCTATTCCGATGCCTAAAGACCTCTTAGCTCTCATTTTTCTCCCATTTCTCCCATTTCTCCCAAATCCTACGTTACTCACTCTGTCCCATCTACAAACAAACACGAAATAACCATTTGATATTTATCTACTCATTGTAGTGATACACCAGGTAATTGGGCAACCCAATAACGTCGTACCCAAGCCGTTTAGCCATCTTTGCAAACCCTTCCGTCTCAATAAGATGATAAAACGGGAAGGACGGGAACATCGCACCGTCTCGGTGAACCTCCGCTTTCACCATCACCGCTGCGCCTCCAACGCCATCCAGCGCCATCTCAGTATGTTTATCCCCCTTAGGATCATAGAAATGAGCCATTAATGACCTATAAGTAGCAATTTCCGCATATCCTTCTACGATAATCTGATCTTCCGGTATCGATTTAGCAATTTCCAACCCTTCTTCCGACTCAATCCAGTTATTATAGTCATACGGACGAATAGCAGGATTCCCCTCCTCATCCACATACCGCTGATAGCAATTGGCACTCGTCACTGGTTTATCATGTGAAATCAAATCCTGAATAAGCGTATTGGGCGTCTCAATGATATCAGCGTCCAGCCAGAGCACCCAGGAAGTGTGCGGTCCAATAGTGGAAAACAGCAGTGAATTCCTGGCCAACGCCATAATACTACGTCGTTTTTTCTGCACTGATAACGCGTGTCGATCTTTTTCGTCCTGTGACTGTAGAGATTCCGTATCCTGACGTAAGATAGTGATATGATTGAACCTTCTAGTTTTCTCTCCTGTCTGCACTTTCTTCACAGCTTTCTCCAGCTTTTTCAACACTTCATCCCCCTCAGCGGACCGCGGAACAATAAATCCCAGCTGCATAAGTTCCCTAGGGTATGTCAATGCTAGTAAATTATCCCAGTATTCCTCATAAAACCGTGACATAGGAGTCAGAACCAGCACCTGTTCTTTGTTGAACGCTGCCATCGGGGTGGACGTCAGTTTGTTCAAGTCGAAATGCTCGATATGATCCCCTGGCAGGTTTTTAGGCACTACAGGCTGAGATTTTAGGCCTAAAAACGTCTTTTTAGGCTTATAATTATACTTATTGCTGGGCTCAGCTGCGGGCGCATGGCTGCTGCCACTCAGAAAGTATACAAGGAGTATGAAGATCATCACGGCGGGGGCTATGAAGTTCATTGGCTTCCTTTTTGCCAGATAAACCAGCCGTTTTCTACTAGGAACAGCCATTATCACGGGGTTTCACTGCTTAATTATACGAAATCCGGGGAATTTTCAACGCCGATGCGGGTTCTGCGGGTTCTGCAGCTCAGTGGATATGCCGGAAAGCCGAGCGAGACGATTGGGCCGCTGGGAGCTTCGGATTTGCTGTTATGCTGCCCTGAGATTGCCGGTGGCTTTTCTACCACTATAAATGCGCTGTTCTGGCTGTATGAACTGCGGGAGCTTCAAATAACCGGGGGAATAGAGGAAACGCAGTACGCTGGCGACTGCCTGGTGGGGTATCTGGTGATTTGAGGCTTGCAGAAGACTGTAAATCGACTGTTTAACCTGTGGGGATATGAAAAACACGCTTCAATATGAAGTTTTTACTGCCGTTTCAGCCTTTTTCTGGTGGGTGAGCGACGCGCGTCAGGGGACTATGCATGGGGCTGCAGGAGAGGTGCAGGGGGAGAGAAGGTGGAAGCGGGGGTGGAAAGCGGGGTTTTGGGGGCATGAAAAGTGGAAATTCGGGTGCAGATAGAGTGTGGGAGTAGATGGACGTTTTTATATGCTTTATAGGATGTATTAAGCTTACATTTGCGGTGTATGATAGTAGAAATTGTAGTAGATATACTATGTAGCTTAATGCACGAATATGCATGCAGTTCACATGTAGGCAAATTACCTGTTTTGGAATATCTACACCCAGCCACCGGGCAGTCCCAGACCCTCTATCAGTCCCTCTTTTGAAAAATTCCCACATCCAGACCCTCTCCAGACCCTCCCAGTACCATTCCTTCCTTTCCTACCATTCCTACATTCTACATTTCAGTAATAAAAAAGCTCTCAATTCAATCTCATCACGTCTATTTGAACACTTTTCCATCAGCAATCTCCTTCTGCTCCCCATTGATGCTGATAGGCTTGTCCCAGGCCCAGAGATCTTCAACCAAAGCCTTGTCCTCAGGGTTAGAAGCATCAAGCTTCTTATACTCATACGACTCCCAGTCCGGAGCAACATTGAATGCCGGCTCATAATCCTGGCCTCGGACCAAGAAAGCTCCTACAATCCCATTGTTGTTGTTCTCTCCATACACAACCATGCATCCAAACAGATACTTCGTAGAAGCACTCAGTCTGTTGAAAAACCCTCCAACCAGGTTATTAGACATAAATGTAAGCGTCAGCTCGTCGTTATACTTGTACGATACCTTGTAAAGAGACCATTCAGAAGCATCGTAGTGTTCCCAGAACCACGGCAGAGCAACCTCACGTGTCTCCTCGTTGGAATACGTTCTTTTCCAGTCGTCCAGGGCCATCTTAGCCTTCCCCAGGGCTTCCAAGGGGTGCTTAGGCTTAGGAGCAGGCGCAGCTTCAGCAGCAGGTTCAGCAGCAGCTTCCTTCTTCTTAGGGGCTTCTTCCTTGGGCTCAGCCTTCTTCTTTTCCTTCTTAGGAGGAGTGTACTTCAGAGGTTCCTCGATAAACTTGAAATCAGTGAAGAAAGGAGCAATAATAGGGTGAGCAGTCACAGTTTTCCACCATCTGACAAACCCAGGGTGTGCCTTGATGAATTCAGACCCCCACAGGTACTGGAACCCACGCACACAGAGTCCAGCAACAAACAAATCAGCAATGGTGATTCTTTCCCCCACCAGGTAGGTGAATTCCTTGAGTCTGGGCTCGAAATAGGTATCAATGATCTTCAAAGCATTCTCTACACCAGCATCAGTGGTCTTTTTGTTGTAGGGAATTCTGCCTACGACACCAGCAAACCCAGCAGCGATGTTCCCAAGCAGATCGCTGTTGCCCAGGGACAGCCATCTGAGGATTTGGATCTCTTCTAGTTTGGTCTTTCCAGTGAGTTTCTGTTCAGGGATCAAAGACAGGACTGGCAATGTTAGAATCTGGCAAGAAAATGTAGAAAAAAGCTGTATAGAAAACAACCAGGCAACGCAGGCAACCTATAGGAACCTCAGATAGTGATTTCAGAGTAAATATTCTCAACACATTACGATTAAGACAGGGATAACTGTTTTAATAATATGATTTTCCTTCATCATAGCAATCATTTCACATCTGAAGTCCCCACAGGCCTACAAGTAGTATACTTTGGGCGCCGTTTCTAAGGCTTTATATACTTCTATACACATTCTAGCGTATCTGCAGCATTATACTTACTGTAGTAGTTGATAGCAATAGCTTCAGTGAGCTTCAGACCCTTAGGACCGACAAAACCGGGAATCTTCTGCAGAGGGAACAGCTTGGCAAAGTCGCCTTCTCTTCCCTTGATGGCAATGTCAAGATTGTAGTACTTGATGAGGCCCTTGGCACTTGTAGTGCGGCAGCTCTGATGTTTTAGTTAGCAGATGTTCCTGTATTATTTGATAGGATATTCACAGTATAATACGTCAATTACTTACGCTATCAGCATAAAGAGTTCCCAACGACATGGTGGATATATTGGAAATCAATCAGACACTCCTTGATAGTCAGGAAAAAGATCTCCGGTAGTTGTGGGTTATCGGATAAGTTATAACAGAGAAAAGGAAGAAAAGTCAATGGAAAGGAAAAAAAAAAAAAAAAATCTGCTTAACCGTGTTGAAAATTCTTCCGTTAGGGAGACGGGAGTCGGACATGTGAAGTTCATGCAAGAATGCGGGCCGTGCATGGACATGCAGGCGAGGATATGAGCAGAAGCAGAGTAGTAGCAGAGCAGTATGTGGAGAATAGTCAATACAAGGAGATGAAATAGGGGTAGAACTGTGAGTTATATAGAGAGTTTCAGCTATACACTATTTATCCGGCAATATCTGGACTCAAATACTCTCATTTCCCTCTACTAACCTCTCCCCAGTTCTTTGTCAGTAAGCTGTCTACCCTGCACCTCTATGCACCTCTATGCACCCCCATGCACACTCTTGTCCCCTTCCCTAATCGGGCAACACCCATTCCACATTCCCATCAAACCGGAAATGATGACACCACTGTCCGAACCCCATCCCTCATCGTCTCCGGTGTCTGGAGGTTGTCCGCTACACCTCACAACCTCTCATCTCCTCCTACACAATCAGGAAATTACACAGCCACAGACACGAACTTTACATGCATAATCGCGGCTGCCACCCCTCTTCTTTCCACGCTCGGTGAGTTGGACAATCTCATTAAACAGGACGGCAACAGGGGAAATACGCAAGAAATATCCGAGCAAGAGGGCTAAACAAAGCCCTTTAATTCACAGCAAATGGTATTTATTTAACCTACACGTGTCGGACTTCACTATATATCTGTGGTTATTAACTTCTATCCCTTGGAAGGCTTCCTTGTCGCGTGGCTTTATTGTGGCGTATTTTTCTTGTTTCCTCGTAATACCGGACGGCCTATCTGACGCCACACAACTCACTCTGGCCATTTGAGAGGGAATTACGGCTTGAGTTTACGCATATTTGAAGTTTTTTTTTCACAACTATTGAAGAAAATATCTGTACTATAAAGTTCTGTATTTTTATTATCACATTTTTATCCATTGAACAGTCATTTGCTTGTCTGTTTGTTTGGTGAACGCCGCTGGCTGGTTGGATTTATTTGGACAGCCAGGAGAAAACTTTTCAGATATCGTTTCCGGTGTTTGGGTGTCCATTGGGAGAAATTACGGAAATAACTGTCAAAATTTGGTAAATTTATTTATTTCTTTTCCCTCTCTCTCTTTTTGATTACGTAACCATCTATCCTTTGGGCGAGAGCGAAATTCCGATTAGTAATCAAAAAATGGAAAAACGCGGGGGAAGCGAAAAGTGGTAAAAAAAAGGAAAGATAAGATAAGATAAGATAAGATAAGGCAAAGCACATATCTACGCGTATATTATCACTTCATCCTCAAGTAATTTATGATTGCCTAATCCTCAAATCTCCTTCGTCAAAACGACATGGCCCCCGCAGGTGCTGTCGGAGCCAGGTTTCGACAGAGGAAAATCTCTGTTAAACAGTCTCTGCAATTACTCAAACAGTCTGACGTCCCAGATATCGACGATGAACAGCAAAGAGAACTCCAGCAAATAGAAACTGGCGTAGAAAAGGGTGAAGAAGAAGAACACCACCTTCAAGCAGCTATAAATGCTTCTATTGCCGCTGCTGCTGGTGCTAAAGTAGAACATATCTACATTCCTACCCCTGATGCTTCTAAAACATGGGACGAATTCAAGAAATTCTACACTGGGAAGTATGAGGAACCGGTAACTTACACCGCGTCAACTGCTACTTTAGAAGACTGCGCTGGATGTCCTTATAATATGGATGAAGAAGATGAGGAATTTCTTAATAAAATGAACAGCCAGCTGCCAGCAGGTAAGAAATGTAATGAAGACGAGTTTGAAATTCTATGCTATAAATTTGAAATCATCATAAACGAGAAACAGCCTTTCCTATCAATGGATCCGTCGCATATTCTGTCGTTTGATGAAATGAAAAATTACATATTAGAAAGCGGGAAAACACATTTCAAACCTGACGTATATTCACATGACTTTCTGCTGTCTATGGAGCAAACAATCCCAAATTTTAATACCCTCGTAACGTATAAACCGAAAACAAAACGCTCAACAGTTGAGATATTCAACCTGTTTGGCCATTTAGTGTATCCTCACTGGAAAAACAGGAAAATATCCCGCGGAGGGAAAAGCATCTTCCCTACTCTGCGCTTTGAAGACAACGAAAAAGACGACAGCGATCCCTACGTCTGTTTCCGTCGTCGGGAGTTCAGAGCGGCTCGGAAAACCCGTAGAAATGATATGCAGAACCCAGAAAGGTTGCGTAGGCTACAAGTAGAATTAGAAGCTGCTAGGAAACTCATTCAGCTCGTAGCGCTGCGAGAATACAATCGCAGCGAATGTCTGCAAGCTGAATGGAACATTTTCGCTCACAGATACTATATTAAAGAGCTGAAACGGAATTTGAACATCAAAGGAGACGATGAGGATCTCGTAGCTCATAAGAAACGTAAAGTGCTTGACGATTTAGACGCCACAGCAGCGGGAGCCAACGGATCTGTAGGAAATTCGCTCACAGCTCAACAGGCTGCTGCTTTAAAAGCAGGAACTGGCAAGCCAGGGCATTCTGGGTCACCTGATGCGACGCCTACAGGCTCAATTCACGCGTATTTGAGGCTGCCAGCTTCTAAAATCCCGGATTTAGACGTAACAACCGTAGATAAAGTACTATCAGAAAAGACGGAATCAATTAACCGAATAGTGGGGGAAAAACTAGCGAGAAGGAAAGAAATGGATAAAAATTGGACTAATCTCACTGATGATCCGTTTAATCCTTTCTTCCTATACAGCGAAGACAATCCTATACTAGATAACACCCATATTCCTTTCTCTTCTATTGCAAACTTCTTCCCAGAGCTGAAAACTTCTCATTATATCCCGGAAGACCGGAAAGTGAGAGTTCCAAAGCCTATTTCGTTCCGAGCTTCGTTTATATCCGACGGGAAATCTCCACAACCCTCGGAAACTCCCGAAAATATCCTCCGGGACGAGCTGGGACGTGTAGTATCACTAAAAGAGGAGAAAGGAGACCATTTCGGTGGATATTCGGAAGCAACAGTACTCAGAACTCGTAGATTCCGCCGCAGAGTAGGCCGAGGAGGCCGCATTCTGTTTGACAGACGCGGAATGGTAAGTAAACCAGATTTTGGGACCCTCAGTAAACTCCTGGAACTGAATTCCCTTGATGAGGATACAAAATTGAGTATTGAAGAGGATTTAGGCGGTGAACCTTTAAAACTCGTAGCACAGGAAGTAGAAAGTCACGTTGTACCGTTGGACAGTTTTGCCGATTCCTGGAGAATGGGGAAACTCGAAGATCGGTATAAATTTGATTGCGAATCACCTAACTGCGGCGTAGTAGATTTAGCATCAGATCCTAGCAGATTAAACGGGATATCAGACGATACTCAGTCAATCAGGTTTGGATCAATGCTGCTTACTAAAGCCTATGACGGATTCAGACAGCATTTGAAAGTGTCGTCTCAAACCAGTGATAATTCACAGCAGAATGGTAGTAGACAGTCAGGACCTGCTGGCAATAGTAGTAGTAGTACTAGTAATTCTCATAATGGAGCAGGAGGAGCAGTGAATGCTAATTTGAAACCCATGCCACGTGGTTTGTCTGTCGACTCTCCCGGTTTGGGTAATTCCGCTTCCGCTGCTTCTTCCGCTTCAGCTTCAGCTGCTGTGAAACGCAGCTCAGGAACGCTGGCACCAAATTCCTCTAACTACACCACCTCGGTTAACTCCAAAGCAAACGCCGGGGTGAACGGATCCGTTGCTTCTAAGGCTATCAGGGGACACCCTTTAGAAGGAATGGATGCGGTAGTGAAATCTCCTGTTGAGAAGAAGCTGATTCCTTCAAAGTGAGGGAAATCAGTTGAGCAACTCAATCAGCGCGCTACTCAGTAAGTGCGTTTTTATGATGTAATGTATTTGTATATAACAGACTCAATAACACTATCAATTTGATTTAGTAAAAGGGTGATTGTATTTCTCATTCTATTATTATCAGTATAACAGGCTCGATAATAGAATCAATTTGATTCGGTATTAAGCTGACTGTATTTATTCTCATTCTCATCTATTCTCATGGATTTTAATTCTATTCTCATCCATATAACAGGCTCGATAATAGAATCAATTGGATTCAGTATTATTCAGTATTATTCAGTATTAAACCGGTCATATTTATTCTAATTCTCATTCTCTTCCTCCTACATCATTCTATTATAATGATATTGTCATCCTCGTCCATTCTCATCCTTCCTACAGCCTACAAACAAATTCACATTATCAAGTATTTTCAAGTAAAAAAATCATTTCCTAAGCCCAAATGTCAATACACTAACAGCTCAATCCTCAATCCTCTCCCCTCTCCTACAAATCTAAAACCAGACTTATCGGTAATCCGTAGAACCCATCTTGCGCTTACCAGAGAAAAGATGCTTCGGCAAGGCAACAGTTTGATGACGATCTGCTTCTCCAACTCTAGCATATCTATTACGATCCCTGGTTGCCATCTTTTTAATCCTTTCAGACCGTTTCTGCATATTTTCATCACTGACACCTGCTGTGTACTTATTAGCCTGGAATTTCGGTACTACAGCATTACCACTAACCGTAGAATCACCTTCTACAGCTTCCTCCATTACCACATCAGCTCCTGATCGTCTCGTCTTCTTCTTCAGCATTGCCTGCCGTTTCTTCTCTACAATAGACGTACTGGCACCGATAGATTCAAGATGATCTTCCATCTCCGCCAGAGACTTCTTAGTCTGCTTCCGAGGAATGATAGCCCGATTTTTCAGTGCTTTCTTTGATCTCGCAGCATTCCGCATCATCTTCTGCTTATTACGAATCCACTGCGCCTTTTCACGGATATCCTCCGCTTCCTCATCGTCAATCTCCTCGTCTGAATCATAAAACCCTTCAGCTTCAAGCTTTTCCTCCTCTTCTTCCAGCTGCTTCAGCTTCTCAGCAATGTCTGCGTCAAAATAGTCATACACGTTCTTCCCGTCTAACATCTCAGGCATCACATCGTTCTTCCACTCCTCGTCCTCCAGTAAATACTTATCCTTCAAATTGATATTAAACACACCCGCACCGCCGTTCTCCGCTTCAATGTCCCGCGCAAGCTTCCGACGGTTCGGATCGTTTACATCGTACTTCTTCAAAGCCTTCACAGCTTCAGGAATATACGGAGTACGTTCTACGTCGTCCCGCGGCTTAGGCCGGGAAACATGGATTTTATTAAGCACATTGTTGACTCTGGAAGTTCCCTTGAGCTTCTGTTCGATGCGGGACGCCAGCAGCTTTTCGCATGCTTTGTTCCGCACTTCCATAATGCCTTCCTCCTCATGGCACGACAATTGCATGATTTCCACTCCGTCCTGGGCTGCCATCTCTCTGAGAAGTTCCTGGCGGTCTTCTGTGAGATCTTCTGGGCGCACAATGTCGATTTTGTTGATTACAACCATGACTGTCTTGTTCGCAAACAGCGGTTTGATGGAATGGAACAGTTTCACCTGGGATTCTACGGAAAACCCGCACTGTTCAGACAAATCCATGAAATACAGCACAGTAGACCGAATATGCGCAATAGCATAGATAGACTGCATCTCAATGTTGTTCATCTCGTCGGTGGGCCGGTCCAGAATCCCTGGAGTGTCGATAGCCTGGAACCGCAGATACTTATAGTCGAAATGTCCTACATATAGAGATTTAGTAGTGAAAGCATATGGCTGGACATCAACGTCAGCACGGGTAATACACTTCAAAAACGACGATTTTCCTACGTTCGGATACCCGCAGATCAGCAGAGTACGCGTATTGGGATCAATAGAAGGCAAACGGCCTAAATGCTGTCTAACTTGCTCTAAATAAGCCAGGGGATCCTTCAGTTTCTTCACAATCGTCGCCATTCGACCCAAAGCAGCCCTTTTCAGCTGTTTACACTGGAAAAGCGACTGGCCAAACTTCAGCAGCCTCACATAGTCCCGGCAAACCTGCTCAATAAGCGATTTGGCCCGGGAAACTGAAGCAAGGGAGATCTTATAGTGATCCTTCTCATATAGAGTATCCATAAGATCCCTGTAGAAAGGGTGGATTTCGTCAATCTTGGGGAACCCGTCAATGATATCCTGGAACTTTTCCGAAAACCCGTCGGCTGTAAACCTGACTTTACGCATATAGAAGGCTCTAATACGCGAAATCTTGAAACCTGGTCGGATAACTGTGGGAGTCTTGCGCTGAGTTCGGTTTAAAACAATGTCCAGACAGTCTGGAGCGGTCGGAACGACCGGGATGTCTTTCCAGGAGAGCTGCATGGTGGGTTGGGTGAGTTTCCGTTCTTTAGAGAGCCCAGAGAGGGTTGTTAGAGTAGAAAATACTCAATTCGGCCCGAAATGTACTATAGATAGGTGATTTTTCCACCAAACGACAGGATATACGTCGTTATATGGGCGTATAGTGGGAAGCAGAACCGAAAGGCAGTGTTTCTAGTTGAAAAGAGGTTGGAAGAGATCAACTAGGCCCGGGAAACTGTGGTAGGAATGAAAATAAGTAGATATTTCATAGAGTATAGTAGGCTAATGGAGTTATCTGCTAAATAAAAATTTTTTTTTCTTTCTGTAGGAGGGAATGTCGGAGAAGATGTAGGAATTTTTGAAATATTTCGGAGATTATATTAGGGTAAGATTTCCGATATTTGGTGGGCAGCGGGGCGAGACGCGATGTGGGAGGAGATGGGAGGAGAAAGAATGGTGAAAGAGTAGATGGTGGATAGCAGAAATTGGTAGTATTTTAGGGGGTTATTGGGTTTAAAGGTGTTTAGATGCTTGGGATTGGGGTTTCAGGCTTGAAAATTGGTTGTAGCGGTTGTTCTTTTGACTTTATGACAGTCTGGTTGGGTCAGAGCATTGTAGATCACGTCATCTTTAAATCTGTCTGATGCTTTTGCTAAGAAAGTGTGCTAACGGTGATATCAACCGTCCGTTCAGCTTGAATAGTTGTAAATATATTCAAATTTTATACTCTATATAGGAATTTCTGAGCTTGCTTTATTGTATGTAACCACTTGGGTCTTATATCTCGGTCTCAAACTACTCTTTTCTCATTCTTTGACCTTCAGCTCTCCCACATCGCGTCTCATCTCGCTCTCATTTCCTCACTTCGCGTCTCCTCCTGTCTTATCAGTCAATTTTTCACTTCCTCGGCCTTCCTCGGAACTTCCGATGAGCCGACTTGAAAGTTGAAATATTCAGCAATTTTCGGCAAATTTCGGTAAATTTTCGGGATATTTCTGTCATATTAGGCTGTTTTCATATCTCAGCTTATGCATTTCCATTCTTCTGCCTGGTAATGTCCTCCTATCTACAGTTTTTCCAAGAAAAATTCCGAGAATGCATATTCTCGGAGCCTATCGGAATAGAATTGAAGGACAGTTCAGAACTCCAAGACGATGAACTGCGTGCCTGTTTGGACATCTTAGACACAAACCTGGGGTCACTGTACCGGAAACATTACGGGTCTAATTGGAAAACCGGAAAACTCATTGAAATGACCGAAAATGGCCTTATCTACGTTCTACTCCGGCCCGAAGTACCATCATCAAACTCTCGGACATCTCCGGATCTGGCTGGCTTCTCCAGCTTTATGGTTACCCCAGAGAATGGCAAAGAGACTATATATCTGTACGAAATACAAATCAGTCCCAAATATCAGCAAAAAGGTCATGGGAAGGTACTTATGGATACTCTATTCCGATCCGGAGCAGCACTGAAGTCGCAGCTCAAGCCGGAACTCTCATCGCTGATGCTGACAGTTTTCTCGGACAACAGGCTTGCTTTTGATTGGTATCTGAAACAGGGGTTCGCATATGCCACGCATTCGCCGATGGATACGCAATTGAGGTCCGGGAGGTTGCTGAAGCCTTCTTACTATATCTTAGAGAAGGAATTCCCGTGATGAGGCGGTGTGTATAGTGAGAATGTCCTGTGAGAAGTGTGGCGTAGGTGAGTTTTCTACTGGTGGGTTGATTCTGAGACTGAAATAGGAACCTAAGAGATTGTAAGAATTACATTGTTGAATACCTAATTAGGTTGATAATCGGCTTTACAATCAGCTTGGCAATCAGTTTGACAATAAGCTTGACAATGCCGATTGAATCTCATAACTTCTCATTCTCTTGGCCAGAAGTTATCTACTGCTGTGTGGTTCTGTCGGAATACTATTTTGAAATCTTTCACGGCTTGAACCGTCGCTGTGAAGTACGCCATGTGAAATTCTCTCCAAATGGTTGATCCTTCTTTCCCCCTTCTTCCCTATCGATTTGCCGGGTTTGATAATACTTTTAGGACTATTGCGATGTTCAGCATGGAAGCTGAAATGACAATTTCTCGGTTGTGGCTGCTGGGTTAACCATTTGACTCAAAAAGTACAGCTGAAGTTGCTAAAATCTCTTCATCTGGTAATTTATACGTGTGCTGAGAAGGGTGAATTATGGAGTTTCGGCTCAATCCTGACTGTAATAATGAGGACATTCGTAAAGAGGTTGATCATATATCATCAATTATCATAATGTACCCCAAATTGCCAAACCAGGATATATAAGATCTGTATTATTGCTCTAACATCTAGTGTTGGAATCACAAGGTAAAGGATGTTATAGCTGTTTTTACTAGAACTACCGGTATCTTATGTGATATCTGATTATAAGAAAGGATATATTTGCCATGTGTTAATCTATTACACAGCATTCAAGGTAGTCAAACATTTTCCTTACGAATCATAAGGTTTATCGCCTTCATCATTATCTCATTTGCAGCCAGCTGCTGATCTCTCTAGTTCGTTTAAAACATACCTTCTCCCCCTATACGAGAAGTTAATCTCAAAATAGAAGTTCATTGGGTTTTATTCCTGTTATTTATGGGTTAATCGACGAATATCTGGTTTCCCCGGTTCCATCCTAGAAACAGTATGGCCATCAGTTTGAGAATAACCGTTGATCGTTTGAAAAATCAGCAAATTGAGCTTTTAGCTGATATAATGAGCAGTTTTAACGAAAATTAAAAGAGGATCGCATAACATTATACGCAATTTTGTTCCAATATGCGTGTTTGATTGAAAAGCCGGTGGAAGTCAGGTTGATTTGAGATCAAATAATGAAACTGGGAAAGCATCCGTTTCATAATATGAAACCGTTTCGTTATTATGGGCTGAAAGTAGAAGGAAACACGTCAGATGTGTGAATTTTATAAAGATTACGACAAAGTTGAATGTAGCATGTGTATCACGTACGATTTGATTCGCTGAGTCTAAAGAATAGAGTAGTTTTCTCCTCGTTTTCATATTAATATCAGACAGTAATCGATATGAAACGAAAGGAATGTTTTTCCTTTTTTCCTCGTAAACCTATTCTATTTTCACCCTTCCTTCTTCCTTCCTTCTTCCTTCCTTCCTTCTTCCTTCCTTCTTCCTTCCTTCCCTTCCTTCCCTTCCTTCCCTTCCTACTTCACCGGCGGCCGGTACTTCAAAGCCTGCCCAGTGTTGTAAATCCTGTCCAACACATCTTCAAACTCTCCACTCCTAATCAACTCTAAATACCTCCTATATATCAGTAACGCAGCCCGAGCATCCTCAATAGAATCGTGGTTCCCCGTCTGAATATGCTCTCCGTCCAACAGCATATACGCTAGAAACTTCAGCGAAAGCTTCCGTTTATACTCCTTCAAATAGAACAAATCAGCGGTATCTCTTACCTGACTCGGGGGAACCATTATATTAATAGTACGGAAATCAGTCCCTAAACCGTGGCCGATAAACACACATCCCAGGTTCAATAGAAGCCATAACCTACGGTACGCTGTTTCCAGCGTCACAACAGACTTCCGACTCGTACTCGGGTCTAAATCTCCTGGCTCGATGCCTGAAAAGGAAGTTAGATAGTCTACAACTGGCCCATCAGTGGCTATATAGTCGTCAATGAATGGGACAGCAAATTTACCCGTTTCTTCGGCCTTCCTGTCAGCTCGGAGCACGGAAACGCGGGCCAGCGCTAGCTTTTTCGGCCGCAGAATCGATTTCCCGCCGTCGGATCGGATCTCGGCCTCTTCCAGCCGTGTGCAGACAAACTCAGCGTCAATCGCCACTAAAGTACCAGGCTGTGGCGCTTCCTCCCGTGTCAGCAGCTCATACTCGATTCGGCAGTTTTCCCGGTGCTGCGCCACTAGATTATCCCGATACAGAATCGATTGGTCTAACCGAGCTCGGATCTCCTCAGCAGAGATCGTCAGCCCCCTGGCTGCGCCACGCCGAACGTACACAACAGCGGCAGGCACTTTCCATGCCACATCCGTCTTGAGCGCCTCGGCTTCGGAAATGGGTTTTACCAGAAAGTCATTAAAAAGATAGAATTGGCTGGAAGAGGAGGAAGATGAGGAAGAGAAAGATGAGGAAGAAGAGGAAGCCGAACCCTCAGACTTCCCTAAATTATCTTCCCCCGCTACTCTCACAATAGCCACCAAATGCCGATCGGCAGGCCCGCCTGATTCCCCGGTAATCTCAGCCACATACCCCGCCAACTCATACTGCCCCGCCTCCTGCCCCGCCACACTTCCCGCCACAGATAACTCAACAGGGAACCAACCCCGCCCGTCCCACGGTGTGCCGTGCAGCAGGTCCAGCTCGTGACTACTTAAATCTACGTTACACGCTAGCACAGGCGGCAAACTCCGAGCTTCCCGCGTTTGTGCTTGCATTTGATACTTCCTACACCGTTCGCACCACCCGCGGGTCGTCGTTTGCCGCTTTAAAGCCGCAGAAACGTACTCTTCAAACGGCGGGATGCGAGCGGGTAACGCCCCGGTGCCAATGGCAATCCCTGTGGCGTAAACTCCGCCCAACGTCCCAACGTCCAGCACGTACGCCGTGCTGTCCCGCTCTACGGTATGGCGGCATCCGCCACAACTGCCTACAGAATGCACAGCGTAGCCGCACACGTTATCGAATCCTACAGGAGTGCCCCGGAATGCTGCCGCGTCCTGTGCTAGCCGGTTAAGCAGAAACCGCTGGAATCCATGCAGCAGTTTCGTCTTATCCGGTTCCGCGTCCGCTTCGGCCCCTACAAGCCGCAGAGCTTTCGCTGGTTCCAGCGAGCTGAGAACGTGCTGGAAGTTAGAAGCTCGGCACGGACGACCCGCGCCTTTCTGCAGCATATCGAAAAGATACCCTAGCTGAGCCAGGAGATTCCGTTCTACTAGATTTTCATCTCGTAGTTCGTCAATAGCATAGCGGAAAAGCGGAGATGCAAATCGGTACACTTGGAGCAAAGAATTACAGTACGCAGTCTCTACGTGAGTTTCTAGCCCGGAATAGGCTGTCCGGTTATAGAAATCGAAATCAAAATCGTCCACTCCAAAGCGGGAGTACAGAATTTCAAGTTTACGGTACGAATTTGGGATAGGAGGTCCAGCGGAACTGCCGGCGGAGCTCCCAGCGGGTCGTCCGGCTTCCAACAGGGGCAAATCGTCCCCAAAAAACGCCTGTGACAGTTCTGCGTACTCCGAGTCCGGCGTTGGACGGTCAACAGTTTTCTGTTGACTTTTAAACCTCGGAGTCTCGTCGGCACGTGTTTTATGCCGCATATACTTCTCTAAATTAATCGCCTGATTACGTACTCCGTATTTCTTAGGATCATAAGCAGCGTAACCTATAAAATCTACTGTTTTCATACTCTTCAACAGCTGTGGGTCTATCGGGCGCACAGGTTGATACCCGCTGGCTTTCAGATTGTACGGCCAAGCGGAAAGCAGCGTTTCTGAGTAGTACGGCATTCCTACGGAGTTCAACGGGACATCCGCATCGATTGCAATCGGCGGTTCTTCCGTCACAGGCGCGGGGAAATCCAGCGGAGCCCCAAAGTCACACATTTCCCGAGCCGAATCCCGAGCCCAAACGTGCACAACGTTGAACCCATCGTAGAACCCGAGATATTCGCCGCTCGGTGACATCTCCATGCTTCGGAGGTAACTTCCAGGCGAAATCGACCCGAGCCCAGGCATCCCAGCGGGTCCCAGCGGGTCAGGTGTTAGTGACATGTGGAAAAGGGAAACATTCGCTTGATTTACGATATCCAGCATGTGCAGCTGACCCGTTTCGGAGGCTATGGCGCAGTGGGACGGAGATTTCGGATGTAACCGGACAAATGCCGGCCCCGCAGAAAAGGGCAACGGCGGCAGAGGCCGCAGCATCCGCAAATCAAACAATCCAACTAGCGGATCGCGCAAATACGTATCGTTGTTCCTCCGGGCCATCCCGCATGTGACTACAAGAGTATCCCGAGCGTCTAAATCGGCTAACCGGCCTCCATGCGCTGCTACAGTTTTTACAGAGATCAAATCGGGGCTTCGGACGTCTAGAATGTCCAGCTTCCCGTCTTCTCGGCCTACGACTAAATGTTGATTTGTGGCAGACAATTTAGACACGTTATGCGGGTAATCCCGGTTACAAGCCACAGTTCCTCTGTCTAAATCCACAAAGCAAAGTCTTCCGCCGTTCCCGGCAGCATATACAGAGCTAGAAGAGCTTTTAGACAGTGCCATACATCTTAGGGACGTCAGGGATTCGTGTTTGAGGTTCAATTTAGCTAAGCCGCGTCTGTGGGACAAAGTAACGGAAGACGGGCCCAGAGAGATTATTCCTTTTGGGGATGAGATGAATTGGAGCGTTGGGTCTGTGCGGGGGCGGAATTTAGTGTAAGGCGAGAAGGTATCGCCGGTGAAGGAAGCAATGCGACCCTGGAGGTTAGCAGGGAAGGAGGGAAATGGGAAATGGAAGAATGAAGAATGAAGAAGAAGGAAAAAAAGAGAAAAGAAAAGAGAAAAGAGAAAAGAGAAAAGAGAAAATGGAAAATGGAAGCGGGGGAAATGGGAAGGATAATACTATGGTACTGGATATGAAGATTGGAAAGCTGGGCACAAGCGGGAAGAAAAGGAGAAAATGGAGATAAAATGAGGTAAAATGAGAGACACAGAGGAATAACGGCATATCTATGGGATTGGAAAGGAGAGGGAGGGGGTAAATAATTAGAAAGTTGGGGTGAGAATTGAGAATTGAGAATTTAAAATTGAAAATTGAAAACAAAAAGACGAATTAATAAAATTCAACACCAAAATACCAAACATCTTCAACCAATATATAAACAGAACCCCAATTACTCAATAAACAAAACACTAATAACAGAAAACTACCACTATATAACCACCTAAACCTCTCAAAACGCGTATCAAACTAATAAAAATCCCAAACTAAATAAACAGCCCAACCCCAGCAAACCATACAACTCATATAACCATAATAATCCCCCCATATATACTCAAAACAACCACAATATTACCATCAAACAATCATATCTACAGAATTCCTCAAATATATACTACTATTCCCCCCATATCTCAATATATCTCACCACATACCTCTGAATCACCCGTCCAGATCAAATTACTGTATCTATCAAACCCGATACTCGTTATTTCAGGTCCGTAGGGTAAAGTAAAGTCTCCAGAGGGCCCACGGCCAGGGAAGGCTGATATCTGAATTGTTAGCAAAGGTTCCACAGGGGTTAAAAGTGGAATATCGCGTTTATATAAGCGCGCGGGTACTCACTTCACGCCATTGATCCATTTCGGGCCGAATTGGGATTTCCCGCTGCCTGCTGGCGCGAAAAGCAGTGGAATAAAAGGGGAAACCGTTGAACTGCTTAGAATAAGCAGATTAAGTACAGTAAAAAGACCAAACAGGCTAAGCAGGCTAAGCAGAGGAATATCTGCTGCAGTCAGCACTTTTGTGACGCTGCCTGCAAATGACTTTCGGCAGGCACAAAAGTCTTTCCGGCCGGGGATGTCGGAAACACCGGAACGGCTTGAATCCTCGGTTCATTTTAATTCCTCCGACCCGTCCCGCCCCGTCCCGTTCCGCGTTGAGTTGTGCGTCTCGCGGATACCCCCTTTGTCCCATTTCAGGGGTAAAATATGGAAACACATTCCAGACCCTCTTATTTTCCAGACCCTCTAATATACATCCTTACACCGGATTGTCAGACACTCCACTCGATTCTATTAGAGGGTCTGGCCTCACCGGTATAACGGGAAGTGGAAAATTCAATAGTGGAAAATCAATTCGGTATTACTCTTTCGGCCCGAAGATCGTCGGAATATCCGAACCGAACTGACATCCGAAGGAACCTCGGCACCACAAAAAACTCCCACTCCCACTGCAGAGATTCTGGAGCGTTGAAAGCCGCAGTTTATCTCCTCCGCTACTATGTTCTCTCTTATACGCTCTCAAACTCCGCGATTTGCGCGAGTTTTTGCTTCAGCAGCCTCTGCGGCTCCCACAACGCTCCGGACGGCTTCCGCTGCCGCTCCGAGCGCCGCAGCTCCGAGCCTGACAAGTTTCGGTGCCGCCGCGGGGTTCACAAGCACGAGAGGTCTGAAAACTTTCTCTTCGCTGAGGAAAAGATGTAAAGATTGCTATGTAAGTTACTATTATGAGTATTAGATGGGAAAATATGAGAATATCTGAGGTGAAATTTGAATATCTGGGGTGAAAATTCAAGTAATTTGTTCCTCGGTATTACAGGCTTTGTTTTTGTTGATTTTTGGGATTTTATTCTGCTTCATTTGCTAACATTTCATCAGTTTGTTCGAAGAAAAGGCCGCCTTTACGTTTATTGCAAGTCTAATGGGAAACACAAGCAACGACAAGGGTGATTTGAGAGTTTTGTGTGGTTTATGCGTTTCTGCGTTGAATTGTTTGCTGTTTCAGCTTACTGGGGTTCCGGTAATTGCTTGAATAGATTGAATGTGTTGAGTAAACTGCTTAAAGTACTATTCTAGCAGTTTACTGAGTGTTCTTTGTACATAGAAAAGTCTGACCAAGTCGGATAGATAAAATTAGCCGTTGTGGACGGTTTGTCAATACAGTGGATTTATATGGTTTATCAGGTTGGATATGTGGGTGTTGTGGAAGATGTAGATTGTAGGTGAATTGGAAAGCTGGCAAGATGGAATGATGGAATGATGGAATGATGGAAAGCTGGAAAGAGGGAAAGATGGCTGGTTTGTTGTACTGCTATTCTGATATTTTGCTATTTTGCTATTCTGCTATTCTGATATTTTGCTATTTTGCTATTCTGCTATTCTGATATTTTGCTATTTTGCTATTTTGCTATTCTGCTATTCTGCTATTCTGCTATTCTGCTATTCTGCTATTCTGCTATTCTGCTATTCTGCTATTCTGCTATTCTGCTATTCTGCTATTCTAATATTCTGATATTCCACTATTGTATTCCCTATTAGTGAATCTACGGCTCAGTTAAAACGTCAAGAAACACTCAGTTCTGATCCCGTTTATTCCCAGTCATTATAACTGCTAGTAATCCTGTTTGTTTCCGTTCTCAGCGTTCATATCGCTCTTCTAATTTACAGATTCCTCTCTTCTCTCGATATTCTTCCCATCTGTTCTTGCTTCTTCTCTCCAAATTCCAGATTTGGATTACATATTTCTAGTCCCCATGACTCCTACAGTAAGCACTCAGATATTACAATTATCTTTGTCGTTGTTTCTTCTAAATTATTTATATGACATCTCCATCAATGCTATGTTCTCCCTTCTATATTCTATATATTCTGTATGATAATCTATTATTCTATGGGATATTTCATATATCCCTCTTTTCCTCTGGCGTTTGTATGTTTCGAACACTGTCCTGTCTTCATTTCCTCTTTTTTTATCTCCATGCTTCCTTTTTATGATCACTTTTATTTCGCTATTGCCATATTTACATCTCAATTGATGTTATCCCTGCCTGAAATGATTATTCATGCCCTTTGTCTTCTTGAATCACTGATTAACCTGAAGGCACCACTTGTGATCCGCAGAAGTAATACGGTATACCATACTGAGTATATGAAAAAACTCTATCTTCTGATGTCCCATGAAACTCCTTGAGAAAGCCATAATGAGTGAAAAACTATCCTCAACTTCAGATTCAACTCGGTTCCAACTCGGTTCAGTATATAGCTAGTTATAGATAGCAAAATGACATACATTCTAATACTTTCTAATACAGCACAGACCGAAAAAGTTGCAGTTTCGGTTGAGCTGATCCTAGGCTGGGTTGAAAGTCAGTAATTACAGAAACAGAGTCCATACTAATTACAGCCCTCACAGGCCTTTCTTTGCAATTTGACTCTCTCAAGATAATGATGTAGGATCTTCAAAAGTAGAGCTGATATTGAATGTCAGCGAAAAACCTCTCAACCGAAGTGTTCTCCGTTAAGTGGATTCTCTTCTCATTATAAATCCCCACATCTCAGCCACAGTCTCTTCCGATCGTCCTTCCCTCTCTTCTCTTATCAGCCACATTCTCAAACTCACTGACCTGCCGCTTCCGCTCACGCTTCCACTTCCACTTACATCTCCACCTCGGCTATCCGCCAGCTAGACAGCCCCGCCCCGCCGACCAGCGCCACTTCGCGGCCTGCAATCTCCGTACACTCCACACACCCCGTGTCAGCCACTGTAGTGTACTTCTCCTCTACCAACGTCAACTCTGTGCCTCGGACTTCCCACCGCCGCACTGCTTGGTCAACGCTGACTACCACGACTTCCGCCTTGTCTGACCCGTCTCCGCTGTTCCGCGGCCGCACTGCCACATCAGAGATAGTAGAGGATGCCGCAGCTTCAATCTTTTGTCCCGCAGTTAGCACAAACCCTTCTCGGCCCGAACAGGAATCGGAATCGGAAGCGGAAGCGGAACCATCGGAATAGGAGAGCTTTGTCACTGCCAAGGCGTTGTCGTCACCGCCAGTCACCACAGACCAAACATTGCGACCTGAGGGTAAAACCGCTAAAGCTTTCACCCCAGATTGATGGACTGACAGCACAGAAGCCGGCGGCGGGAGTTCCGACGGAGTTCCCGAATCCGACTCTGCTAGCTGCGCCACAGTTCCGAGATCCCAAACGGCTATTTTCCCGTCTGTAGCTGTCGCTAACAGCGCCACCCGGTGGCCATTCGGGCTCGGCTCGGCACACACAAGTGCTACACGGAGCAGACAGCACGTGCGGTACCGCCCGGATACCAGCAAGTCAATTTTGTGTGTTTGTTTATTGAGACGCCACAGTTTGATCGTAGAATCGGAGTAAACTGCCGAAATCAGCAGGGAAGAAGACGCGGAAGGTGGCTTTGCCACATTTACTTCCGTCCCGTTGTCCGCTTGCTTCCCGGTTTCCTTCCTTTCAGCCTCCAGAGAATCTACCGCCATCACCCGCAGATCGGGATTTCGACTAGCCACAGGCGTCTCAGCCACACACGCCACCATCGGACCAGCCCGAGTGTCCACTATACGCCACACAAACAATTCCTCCCGAGCACTGCTCGTTAAAAGGTACAAAGGCGGCTTTCCATACCCTTCCTGCCCCGCCGAAGGGTGCGTCAAAGCGTCCGCCCATCGTACTTCTTGTAGCCCGGAAACATGACGCCGAAGTTCCCAGAGATTTTCCAGTGTTCCGTCATTGTAAAGCCGTCCGAGGTGCACCCGTGTGTCCTCCGCCCCTGTTGCCAGCAGCCGATATGGCCTGTGGGCCCCGCTGTCCAGCAGATCTTCCCGAGGGGCAGCGGCAATGGCCCGAAGCTCTCTACCGTGGCAGTACGGCTGGGCTGTTAGAGCTGCTATGGCGGTTGGCTGTCCCGCTGATGACACCCGCCGGAAAAGCGATCCGTCTCGAATGAAAAACAGTTGGAGATTTCCCGTTCTGTTAATCACGAAATCCCAGCTTCTGTGAGCTCCGCCGCAACTTTGTGAAAACAATTCGGCATTCCGCGTTTCGTTGTGCAAACAGAAAAGATCGGCTCGGAAGCCAAACAGCCACAAATCTCCTTGGACCCGTGCCGAGCCTTCTAGTGTGCCGCGAGGGATCCGATTTTCATGCAACGTTTCTGCCTGGAATGAGGGGTCCTGCGGGGCAACGCGGATATACCAGTAAGCCCCCGCACGGCATGTGACGAGGAATAAGGCCGATTTACCGGATTCCTCGGCTGCAACGGAAATATGGGTGATTGCGTCGTCTCCGAATTGTCGCCAAGTATGCGGGGTCGAGGGACATTCTGCGGGGCTATCTGCCGAGCTCGGCCGCGGAACGCATGTGATTGTCCCTATTCGGGATCCAATGAGGAAACAATTAAGTGTGGCGCAGAAAGTGAAAGATGTGGCGCGGAATGCCGGTGGCTGAGGCAGGCTAGACAGCCGAACAGGATGTGGCGTAGAACGGGAAGTTCGGGAGTTCGGCGACTCAAAAGCAGCCGGCGAAGCTGAGTTTACCGAAATATGCGAATTCGGCACGTTCTCCGAACTATCGCCGTTATCCGAGCTCTCCGTCTTCTCCGTTTCCTTGATTTCCATAGATTCCGTTTTCTCCTCCATTTTTTCCAGTTCTTCTTCGCCCATCTTCGTCTCGTCACATGAATACAACCAAAACATTCCAGGCTGTACGTCAAACAGTATGAAAAGCTCTTCCCGCCCGCTCCCTAGAAGCACATTGTGCAGGCTTTGCCCCGGCTGTAATGGGATGGTGAATTCCTTCCTACGGCGCAGTCCCCGCGGTGTTGCCTCTACGATTGTCACGCTGCCGTGCCTCGAAACCACACAGCCAAACGGCACGTGCCGCCAGCCGCGGATAAACATAATATCCGAGTGGCGCAGTTGACTCCATTCGTAACGCCACCCAAGATCGGGTAAAAAGAGGCTCAGCACGGTTCCCGTGGCTGTGGCGGCCACCACTGTATCGGAACCAATAACGGCAACGTGTTTAAACCGAGTATTACGCGGCAGAGCTGCAGGAATCACAGAGGAACTGTCGGCGAAGCTCCAACGGTCACAGCCGTCCTCCTCGGAAGCTGGGAGGCGCAGCAGGGTCCCCCGAACCAGACTTCCGTCCGCTGCAGAGCTCTGCGGGGTACGCAAAGCCGGCGGGGCATTTGCGGGGTCGCAGGGCAGCGGGAAAAGCCGCACTCTTCCGTCTTGCCCGCCTGTAGCGATCAGCCCCGCTGCGGGGTTCACTGTAGCTGCCCAGCAGTTTTTACCGAGATGTGCGGTAAAAGTGTGGCTGCAAACGATTTTCCCCGTTTCCGAGCCACCTGGATTGTCCGAATCCGGCGAGAATGACCATATTTTCGCTGTGGCGTCTTCCGAAGCTGACACAAATTTATCCAGACGCGATCCGATGAACTCCAACGACCAAATTCGAGCCGTATGGCCCCAGCCGATCCCGAGACAAGTCCCGTTCTGGCAGTCCCACATCCGGACAGACCTGTCATCCGAACAGGTCAGCACCCGAGATCCGTCTTCGGACAGGAAAACAGAGAAAATAGAGCCCTCATGGCCTTCAAACCGAGTCACATGCCCGGAGTCGGGATTCCATACGATAGCCCCGGATATCACAGTCCCGGCACCGACGAGCACAGAACCAGAAGGACGCAAAACGCGGATTGTTCCAGAGTACAGAATGCTTTTCTCGCCACAGTGCCGTACCGCAGTGTACCTCGGCTTGAAAGAATCGTCGAATGTGATAGTTATGAGTACATTGTGAGCATTGAGAATGTAGGCTGTAGTATCTTCCAGGCCAAAGGCAAAACAGGATATCCAGTCGTTGCAGGCGTACTCTGAGGGCTTCCCAGTATACTCTCTGGTAACAAAAGAAGCGAGCGGGATGAAAGCAAGAGAGCGGCTGCCCCAGCAGGCTATATGGGACGATCCGACGGAAATGCCGTGGATTATATTCCGGGAAAACACACAACAGGAGGCGCGGAGTGTGCCGCTGTGGCAGTCAAGCAATTTCAATTCATTTCCTTGGCCAAAAAGAAGCAGCTGCCCTAATCCGAGCCTATCAGGGATAAACTGTACGGCAGTTACCGGCCCGAACTGCTCGAGCAGTTCCATCGGGTAGGAAGTGTGAGGAGTGCGAATTACGAAGCGAGCGGTAACCGGAGCTAAACCAGTTAAATACAGTAAACAGCCAGATAGTCGGGAAACTTGGCAGACTGGTTTCTGGTCCGATAAGCCGTAAGCCGTCGGAATAGCAGAGGCTCGGATCATTTCATACCCGAACTCCGCTGGTTACTGAAATTTTTCACTTCACATCGGGTCTCACCATAGACATTTCTACAAGATGAGACTCCATGCTCTGAGTTGAGATTTGATGTTGTTTTCCTGATTACCTCATCAACACCGTTGCTGTGACAACCTTTTTATTTATCATATGCTCAATAAAGTAATTCTCTCACACCTCTCATCACTACGAGGTTTCTCATCAATATGAAAACGCATCATTTCACTCACTTATCCTCCATTTATCGCATCTATACAGCTCCTATCAGCTCTATCTGACACCCACTAAATGCCCAGATCACCCCTTAATCCTCTGGTACCCGCTGAACGCTAGAAAACTGCTATTACCCCGTACTTCTTGGCCTATTTACTATCCTATATATACCCCCAGTAAAATCAATAATAACCAAGCCAATTGCCCCCAGATCTCCTCACAATGGTGGCCTTTGCTGAGGACAAAGAAAACACCGCGCCACAGGCCCCCATTTCGTCGTTCCAGAAAAGCAAACCCCGCCATCGTTACTCTTTGGCTACTAGAGGTATACTTAAAGGATACAACAGATACGATGAAAACCACACAGTTATCGGGGCTATGCAGGTCCCGCTGAAACCGGAAGACAGCGGAGAGCCGCGCCACACTTCCCGGCGCCGCGTTTCTTTTGCCCCGGAAGCCACACTGCACACCATAGTAACGGAACCGGTAGCCCCAGTAATTGAACGTCAACCCCGGAGGCGTGAGACGATTTCTTTTGGTCCTGTAGTGAATATATTCTCCGATACACCTGTAGTAGCTAAGCCGCCTTCTCCTGATCATTTCCGGAATCTCACGGCTGACTTAGGCGACGCAATGCTGGAAGATAGCAGTGATATGGAGATGGAAGCTGATAATGACAGTTTAGAATCGGTAAAACCGGGTGAAACAGTGGAATCTGAGGACGGTGAGACTATGGAGTTTACGGATATTGCTTTGCCTGTTTCTGAGCCGCCTGCGGAGCCGACGGAGACGGCAGATATGGATATTACGGAGATTGCCGGTTCGGTACAGCGGATAGAATCGGAGGAGAAAAGCGGAGATGGAGAAGGAGAAGGAGACGGAGAAGATATGAGTTTTACACAGATATTTACCGGGAATCAGAACGAATCTCGGTTATCTGATCACGATTCTGATGAAGATCGTATGACTATGGAGTTTACTAAGCCTATTGGGAGTATTTTAGATCGAGAAAAGTCAGGAAGTGATGACGGAATGAATAGCGGAAACGACAGAAACGACGGAAATGATAGCGAAGACAATGATGGAGAAGATATGGATATAACTGTACAAGTAGGCCGTATTCAGCAGTCTAATGTGGCGCAGGAGGCAACGGAATTGCCATTTCCGGCAATTGAAGCCTCCGGAGAAGCGGAAGCTGACATCTCGGCAATTTCAGCCGTTTCCGCCGTCTCGGACGCCACAGACGCTACTATGGACATGACAAGGCCTCATGGCGGTATTCTTTTTGCCCCTCCGTCAGATGATAGCCGAGACAATTCCGAAGTCTCCGATATGGACATAACAGGCCCCGTGCCGCGGGGATTCACTGAATTACAGCCGTTGCCGCGGCAGTTATCTCCTTTGCGTCCCAAGGCGTCTATTGGCCGCAAATCTCTTGGATCTCCGGCTAAGAAAAGCCAGCCGAACGGAATTCCTATTGGGAGTCGATTAGAATCTCCGATAATGGCACCACAAACCACAAATGAATTACCAGCTACTCCACAAACTTCTCGTAAACGTACATTTTCGGAAATAACCCCAAATGCTTCTCATAGTTTGTCGTCTCCAGCTTTCCGATCAGCGGAGTTATTCGGCCCTCTGCGAACTGCTAAATCAACTGATAGACGATCGGTTAATTCTCGTGATATTTCTGCTTCGTTAAAGGAGAAAATTGGGACTTTGACGCCTATAAAAGCGGCAAAAGAGCCGAAATTCAGCTCTGATCGGCTATCTTTCGGCTTTAGCGGCGCATCTAATCCAACTAACGGCACTGCCTCTGCTTCCACTTCCGTTTCCGCTTCTGCTTCTGCTACTGCTACTACTAATACTAATCGAACTGCTACAACCGGTAGTTCTGCACTTACAGCAGCATTCACGCCACTCCGCTCAGCACAGCGGAGAGCGAAAATCCAGCAAGGCATTGCACTGGGCCAACCACAGTTAGCAAAGCTGTTTGCGCAGGCTCAGCGTGGGAAACCAGCTGATATTCCAACTGCCACACCTTCTGGTACAACGTATGTAAACGTAAGTCTCCGTCAATTCCTTGACGCAGCCCAAGTAGAATTTTTTGACGATCTTATTATTCACGAGCGTCGGCAACCCGGTGATTCAGGGCAAATGCCTGCCACTGAGCCACCCCGAGTTGATCCGCCGTCTCTGTTTGAACACGTAGCTGCTGCTATGAAGCTTACAACGGCTGATATGTATGAATTTGGATGCCGAGAGCTAGCGGAGAATATGAAGCAAGGCAGAGAGCAGTTTGCGCAGTTAGAAGAGGAAGTATTAGAAGAGAATCCTGCCTTGATAAGAGAATATTTCCAGTCATCAGCAGCTGTGCAGAAAAATATGGATACGCAGTTTAAACTAATGAAAGCATATGCTCGGCAACAAAGTAAAAGTGTATGGTACAACTGGCGGTACCAGTTAGTTAACGGGTTGGCTTTGGAGTATGGGAAACATGCTGCTAAGTTGTCTGAGGATGTTGAGACGCTCACTGCGAAAGCGGAAGCGGTAAGAGCTGAAAGGGAAACTGTGGCGCAGCGGTATCGGACTAATCGGGAGACATTACAGAGGTTAGCAGCTCGGAAGCAAGAATTTGAGCAGTTTGATTTGTCTGAGCTTGCAGAATTGCGGGCTCAGTTATTAGAATTAGAAGCAGTCGTAGAACGTAAGCGGGCAGCAAGGGAGGCGCAGCAGGCTCGGGAGCAGGAGATTTCCGCTGAAGTGGCTGCTCAAAGTGTGGCTGTTCGAGAATTGGAAGCCGAAGTTGCACAAGCCAAGGATTTGTACGAGCGGAATAAAGTATTCAATGCTGCGCAAGTACAGCAGCTTCGGGGGCAGCTGGAATGGCTTGAGAGGATCAGCGGGTGCCGCCTGGTAACCGGTGGGGCGGAAGATGCGGAAAGTACGGTAGTACGAGCAGAATTCCGTGGCTTGATCGTAGAATTGAACGTAGCGTCGGAGAATGTGGTATTGCAAAGCGTAGATTACACTGGGAACCGGCCAGTGCTAACTGTGGCTGCCCGAGAGCTTCATCGGAAGTTCCTGGGGCTGAGAGAGAATTCGGAAAGTTCAGAGTCAGCCGGGACAGCCGATTCTGTGAAGTTCGGGCCGAATGAGTGGGAGAACTTAGTGGCGCAGTGGACGAAAGCTGAGAAATTCAGTCGAGAGATATCCGAACTTGGCTTACATTTCCCGATGAAAGTGTCGACATCTGATAATCAGGTGGCTGTGCGATTCCGAGTTGTATCGTTCAGTGGTTCGAAGTTCAAAGCAAATGTAGAAATTAATTTCCATCCCTGTAAAGCTTTTTCTGCAGAGTTTAGAGATTTGTTGCAGAAATGCAAAGTTTCTGAAGTTTATAATGATGGTTCTGCTGTGGGATTTACAGAGACTGTTCTGAGCAGGTTTCAGAATAGTGTGGGTATTGCAGTGGAGTGAAATTAGAGAAGGAATGGGAGTTGGAAGATAGATGGGCAAATAGTATGGGTAGTTGTATAATTATAGGATTTTAATCAAGGATATGTGACAAGAATTTAAGCAGTTTGAAATGAGCATTCAGGGTGTCAGAGTAAGAAAGCTGTAGAGATGAGTATTGGAATTGGAAGAGGAGAGGAAGGACGGGAGGAAAGGAAAGGGAAGAAAGGAAATGGAAGGAAAGAAAGGATGTACAACAGGTACGTTTCTCAATGACAAAGGCTGGGGCGATAGAATAGTGATGAACTTGATGAAAGATAGTTAAATGATCTGCTGGATAACTAACGGAGAAAGACTGACTGACTTAATAGTTTTTTTTATTGGAAAAAAATGGGTAAATGAAAGGCAAATAGTAAGAAGTTCAGCTGAATGTGCAAATGAGCACTTGAAGAACCATTTTATCAGTCTTTAAGGCAGCCTATTCAAAGGGACTTCTGAGTTCTCTTATCTTCAATCGATCTACAGAAGAAAAAGAAAGTAATTCTTTCGATAGCCATGAAAGGGGATTATGGGCGTCTCAGATCTGCAGTATAGAAATGAGTACTCGTTGATCAAATAACAGAATGGGAATACAACTGTAGGATTGGTGTAGGTATAGTCTACAGTTGCTCAGTTCTGAGCTAATTCGATCGACTATTTCGGTAACTTCCAGCTTTTCAGGTCGAAGTTCCTCTCCTCTGAACGATCAGAAGTCTCATTAAAGCACATTCAATCAGACAGCCCATTCGACTTCCAATTCTGATCAAAATCAGTCCTTATCATCAGTATTAACTCCACCAACTCCTCGCCATCACAGAACTACACAGTCAACATTTAATTACAGAATACACATGCATTCAATTAGTCAATTAATCAGTCGATTAATCAATAAATAATTCAACTAATTAACCATCTCATCATATACTCGACTGCCAGCTTCATATCACCGACTACTCCCTCACTCCTTAAGCAGTGGCACCTCCCATATACTTGGCAAACTCGCCAGTGATCCCTCCGCTCTGCGCTTCTTGAGCAAACACTTCCATAAAGTAGAAGACAATCCCTACAGCAGTCACCAGAGCCACTCCCATACCGTCAGTTCCAAACAGCAAGTCAGCAGCCACAGCAATAGCAGCAGATACCAAAGCGCCAGTAGTAGCAGCCGGTGGGATGACTTTCTTCAACTCCTTCACTACCGCCACATCCCGGTGACCTGCCAAAACTACTCCTTGCTCTTTGAACGTCTTGGCCATATCGCGAGGAGCTGCGCCAGAGATTTCAACCCACACAGCAGCAAACGCAACAGCTGAGTAAAGGAAAACAGCAGCATACACTACAGCCTTCAGTGGATGGAGCACTGAATCTACGAGTCCATGGCTTGGCGTAACATAGAACAATACACCAGAGGAGACCTCATATCTACGACTCAAGGGTTCCAGTTTCCAGGATCCCAAAAGGCGGACTAAGAAGTTGCCAGGGAACAAAGCAGACAAAGTATAGGAAACAATGAGCACGTTGAACAGCTGTGCACAGTACGCAAGCAAAGGCAGAGCTCCAGTGTAGAATAATCTGACAGGGAACACTGTAGAAGTCGTTCTTACCCTGTTAGATCTCAAGGAGAGGTCTAAACGAGTACTCTGGAAGTACAAAGTAACAGCCAATACGGCCAGAGATACGTAAACAAGAGACAAATTCGGCCCGTACCCACGGGTAAACGCCTCCCAGACTGCGCCTCCTACAGATTTCCTGTGGCGCAGCAAGCTGAAAAGAGCCGGCAAAGCTCCGGCAAACTCCGTGCGACCAGAAGTAGCAAGAGACTGCAGAGAGAACGTATTGGAAACAAACTGCTCAGCCACATGAATAACAATAAACAGAAACGGGCCAGAGCCAAACCCGTACCCCTTTTCCAGCACTTCACATACTAACACGACAAACAGTCCAGTGACGAATAACTGAACAACGGCAAGAGCAGCTGCTGCGCCTCCCAGAGTAGCCACATCTCCATAGTAGCCACCAGCGACCAACGCCACAGAGTAGATAAAAGTGAGCAGCAGAGCAAACAGCTTCTGAGCTGACTGGAACAGCTCTCTGTCACTTCTCAGGTCGAAATTGACGTCCAAAAGCTGCAAACCTGCAAGAACCTGGAACAGCAAACCTGCTGATACCACGGGGGCAACGCCAAATTCCAGCAGGGACCCGCTGGGGCCCATAGCAAATATCGGGCGCAGGAAAGGGTAGGGATCTGCTACGGCTTTGACTCCCTGGATAGGAATTTGGGCTAGGAAGAAGAAGAAACCGGCGCCCATAGTGTAGAGGACTCTTTCATCGAAGGAGACTTTCTGGTATGGAGTTTCCACCTCTGGCAGCAGAGGGACGAAGGATTTCACCAGGTCGAGAAGGCGAACTGGGGTGTTAGTAGGGTTCGATGGGGAGGGGGGAGGAGAGGAAAGGAAAAAGAGGAAAGAGAGAAGAGACTATATAGTAGTTATTTAGTAGTTGTGTAAAGTCATATAAAACAATGAAAAAGAGTAAAAAGAATAAAAGAAAGCAGCTAGAAGAATTGCAATATTCATAAAGCTGAAAAACGTAGTCTGAGGAGATTCAAAACCTGGCAACAGCTTTCAGGGTGTATTCTTATAATTGTATGAATTCGTGATTGTATGAATTCGTAATTGTTTGAAGTTGTAATTGTATGGACTCGCGAAATCTGAGAACCGAGTGGAATGAGGAATGGAGGGGAAGAAGTGAATGATCAACCTGAAAGAGGGGGAAATGGGGAAAACGACGAAAACTATCGACATTCTTTATCGACCTCTATCGATCGACATTCTCAGTGCTTCTAACGAGAAACAGAACAGCAAACAGGGTAAAAAGACAGAAACCTATTTCATTAACACGGGGGATATACTAATGAAAGCCCTGCAATCCCCCTTTATATCCTGAAACACCAAAATCAACTTCAATAGCCCTTTCTTCAAAACTCTTCATATCTCTTCAAATACAGCAAATCCTCTCTCACTACCAATCACCAGGAACTTCTCAAGTAATCCTTCATCCGTCTTTCACCCCTGGCATATCGCCTTTCTGAAATCCCAATTCCCAGCCTCATAATCTCCTCTAAAAACAGCAATTATCACCCCGCTCTACGGCTAACTCTTCCATTACTTACAGTTACTCATTATGAATTGCTATGCTAGATGGAGTCAGCTACTATTAGTCTCTCCAGTCGAGCTGTAGTCGAACAAGCAGAGAATCCAACTGTTTTTCTCTGCTTCAAGCCCGAAATACCACAGATAGATAGATATATAGATAGATATGTTATCAAATTCCCCTACAATCTAATCAACTACGGCTCGGAGTTCGGCGTCCTTTCTCGCGTTCTTCTCGGGCTGTTCTTCCAGCCATTTTCTTTCTGTCCGAGACCGTGAAATTTTCAGTCCGAAAACTTCGGGTAATAAGTTGAGTGGTGTCCCGAGGCGGGGGGTTATCGGACAGTGAGAGGGAAGGAGAAGGAGGGGTGAGACGGTGGGAAAGTGGGGGTGAGATTTAGCAAATTGGATGGGCAGAAGGTATAAATTTGGTTTAATGTGGAATAGCAGGCTGGAAAGCTGGGTTTAAGTGCAAATAAGCTGGGGAATAACGGCTATACTGATAGACAGTTGACACGTTGTAGATGCCGTCGTTATCAGCGGGACACACCCCGATAAGTGAGAATTCGGCAGTGGTTGCCGTTTCTGGATACTTCTTACGGGACATCCCAAAAGGGGTTGAAAGTGGAAAATATGCGGAGCGAGACGCGAAGGTTTTGTGATTAGCTGATCCAATATTCCATTTCTCTCCGCTCCGTTCCAGCTTAATGAAAAATTGTTTATCTCGGAAGAATTAGCGGTAACCGGTAGTAGTTGATTGAATGCTGAGTCTCTGGAAGCGTTGCCTCTTATTAGGACACAAGTTGCAGCTCCCTACGATACACACAAACCCTGAAGCATGACAGCGGGAACCAGGCATGAAGCCTCGGCATCGCCGAGTCCGTCGGAACAGCCCGAAAGCAAGAAACTGAAAAGTCGAAAAACTGATGAGATAACAGGAGAATCTGGCCAGGCTGATACCACAGCTAATACGAAGAATGGCGAGGCAAAGCCCGACGCAAATATCGACTACGAAAAGGGTATCCAGTACTGGGAGTCTGTGCCGGCAACTGTAGACGGAGTTCTCGGAGGTTATGGTAATTCGTCTGTGCCGAAAGCTGATGTGGTCGGGTCTTCTACGTTTATCCGCAAGCTGGCAACTCGCATGAGGACTCCTGCTGGCACGGTGAAGTACGGGTGTGACGTGGGGGCTGGTATTGGCCGCGTGACGAAAGATATTCTCGTGAAATTCTGTGATACAGTAGACTTAGTTGAGCCTGTGAAGTCATTCACAGATCAGGCGGCGGTGGAGTTGCAGGAATTGAAGAAACAGGGCAAAGTAGGGGATATTTTAGTTCAAAGTATGCAGGATTTCAATCCTGAGACTGGGAAATACTGGATTATATGGTGTCAGTGGTGTTTAGGACATTTGAACGATGAGAATCTAGTAGCGTTTATGGAGCGTTGTGCCGCAGGTTTGATGCCGAATGGAATGATTATTGTGAAAGAGAATAACGGACATGTGGCGGACAGCTATGACGATGAGGACAGCTCGATCACGAGGTGTGATAAATCTTACAGGACGTTGTTTGAGAGAGCTGGTTTGAAACTTATTGCTACTGACTTACAAAAGGGTATGCCGAAAGAGCTTTATCCTGTTCGGATGTATGCCTTGAGGCCTGTGAGTCCCAGCAATGTGTGAGATTTGAATTTGAGGTGGGTTTCAGTAGTTTGCATGTGGGATGAGTAGAGTTAGCATTTATGTATAGTATGGGGACTTATGTAGAGAAAAAAGTCATAGAGAATGCGGTTTATATGTGGAGTATGTGGTAGATTTTTAGGTGATAATACTGTAATAAACCTGATAAGCAGAATGCATCGAGTGTGCCCCGTCTGTCGCTTCATTTAGTGAGCAAAGAGCTGGTTCTGTTGGAATATCCGTCTCGGATAGGAAACGGGAGTTTCGGCTCTCTCCTCAAATATTAGAGAGATGGACTGAGACTCGAAATGTTATATTGATGACTGCTCGCTTTGAACGTGGAGTTGATGGGAGTCTACAATTTAAAACGGTTAGAATTATAATGACATACTTGTTATTAGAGACTTTGAATTGATTTCAACGTGTAATATTTGCAGAACTGACGCTGAAATTTCCTTAAATTTGGCAAATTTGCCTGTGAATGGATTACGGCGTAGAAATCGGCACATATACTGCAATAGTTCATTTTCAGGTAGTTCTGAGAGGAGTCGAGCATTAACGAGAATAGAATCTAAGCCTGAAGGATGAGTCTATTGAGTATTACATTCAAATTCATATTCCATTACTGTACAACGAAGATACTTTAGTCAAAGAACTGTGGAATACTAGAAAGTCTCAAGAGTTTCAAAATAAGGTTTTTCACATGTTGTATTCTTTTCTGCATGATATAAAGTTTGTAGCAGCTTTGCATAAACCTAAAATATGTGCATTTAGGTGCATTCTCCTGCGTTGGACTTGCATACGGCTACATGATTCTCCTTGAACACTTATCGGGCATCGTAAATTCCACCATTAAACAAGTTTTTCTATGCCAAAACACTCTAAATTCTTTCAAAAATGCTTATATGTCAGCTACAACTTTCCCTGTTTGTATCCAAACAGAAACGGCGCGTCCATCGGACTTCATCTACACACGGGTACCCTTAATCACTATAGGTACCATCCCACCCGGTCCAATGTTGAATTGACGGTGTTTAGTGATATCAAACGTTGCGTTAATGACCCCAGAGTGGGCTGTAAGACTGATAATATAGTTATCATTCTCCTGTCTATAATGGCTCTCGAATACGTAGTTGTAAAACTCCTGTGTGCGTTCAGCTTGTTCGGCTCTCGTTTCTCGGTAATCAGCTCTCCATAGCTCATCCTCCTGCGTAAATCCCTTCTCTATAATGAAAGTCGGGTATCTCCGCTCGATATAGTCCCTAGTATTCCGTTTATCACACGTATGCTCGCCGATAGTCTCTCGTGTCTTCTCACAAATGAGAGGTTGAACGCCTTTCTCCAGGGCGATATCATTCCAGGTGTACCTCAAGGTATCTGCAGCTCTTGTAAACGGAGAAGAGTACCAAAATTGTGGCATAGGAGCCTGGAGATATGGATGTTAGAATCATCAGGCGGATATGAGAGAAATCTCAACAAATCACGTATTCATCCGTTCTTACCCCTTTCTCTAGCTGTTGTTTCCACAGCTTATTGTTGTTCTTTGCTTGCTCAATTCCTTTCTCAGTCAAAAGAGGATCCGGGCCCTGATTTGTTTATGTTAGTTTCCTCGGAATCTCTACAAAGGCTTGTTTTTCCCGTTTCTCTCCGTCTTCAATCCATACCCAAACTATCTTTCCGTCTCCGTCGAGTTTTGACCAGTGTCTCTGTCGTATTTGTTAGCAATTCAACAGCAATTCACAGCCAAAAAGCATGTGCATTTCTTCTTTTATCTGCAAACAAAAAGTAACACCAGAAAATCACATACATCCCACTCTTCTTGGCCTTCAAAGTCCTGTTAGTACTCATATTCTGGCAGATAATTCTCATCTTATACGTACCATATATCTCTATTGCAAGATTGTGGTACCCCTGGCCGTGGCGAGCAATGAAAAACAGTTTGTAAATCTCGTTCGGCTCAGCCAGTTTATTCAGTTCATTCAATTTCGCAGTCAACTGCTCCCAAGTCCCAATCAAGCCGAAATCCACTGAGTAGTCAAACTTCTTGTCGTCCGTCTCGTCGTCATCTTGAAGGAAGAAACCCTTGACAGCTTCCAGTCTCCATTTAGCATCAGTCACGGTATTTGGTGGTCCAACGGGCGATCTTGCGAGTGATTCAGAAGAGACGGAAGATTCGTACTTCTCCTTTGATTGCACGGGCTTCGCGGCTGCTTCACTCTGCTTACCAAAGCATGCGCCCATTTTCCAGAGTGCTTATGGGGATAAGAGGTATCTTAGTGGGGTTTTCCAACGGTTTGATCGTGTATTGAGGGTATCAGGCCCGCGTAATGAACAGGTAAAAGAAGAAATGTTGAAGAATAGAGATAAACAGAATACTGTTTCGGGAAACTATAGAATCCTCTATACACATGCAAGTGGAAATGCTTGAAAAGCACGATGGACAAAATATCAGAACTACGGTTGATCAAAGAGGGCTATTTAATATCATAATTAATTGAATTGTATTTATTTTGAGATACTTGAACCCGGGAAAGAGTATTTTAATGCCAGTTCAAGAGTGGAAAACTGAATGCACTCTTTCTGTTAGGTGAGGCTCTAGGCACTACACTTTCAACTATGAGGTATCGCGCTGTCTGTCCATAATTGCAAAAATATAACTTGAATAAGACATAGGAGTAATATTAAGCCGCCACTGCCTTGCTGTTTAAATATATAATCACCGGTTGACGTCTATATATAAGAGATCTAGGATTTGAAAATGTAAGGGTTGTGGTCCTTTTGGGAAGAGCCACATCCTACGAGATGGGAGGTTTTTAGTGTCTGGTTGTATTCATCTGGGAGATTCAGCCAAGGACGCTCCCAAATATGTAAATAGATCAAGATATATACGAATAACAAGTGGGATTGATGATATGGTAGGCAGCCAAGGCCCTTTATATTACTCTGTTACCCACCGAGCATCCTTATGCATCCATTACTAAACTTGGTAACACAGGATCTCGTATCCTTACACAGACAACAAAATGGTTGTTTGGCCGAGTGGTCTAAGGCGTCCGACTCAAGAGTAATCTTAGCTGCGAAAAGCAGCGAGTATTCGGATCTCGTAAGAGGCGAGAGTTCGAATCTCTCAGCAATCAATATTTTTTCTAATTTTTTTATTTCTTTTTTATTTTAATATCTCTAACATTTTGTTGTAAAGTACTTATATTTACTGAAGCATCTAATATTCTCTACAATTAACGAAATTCGCATTATAGGTGAACACAGTGTCTATTTAACTGCGAACCTACACTTAACTCTTTACTCACCCTATGCTGGATCAACACAGCGCACGGGTATCGTATCTTCTATGAACCTAACCCGTTATTTCATCTCATCTCATCTCATCTCACATGCTGGACCAGGTCATCGCTTCTGAGTACAAATTTTAGCTTGAACTCTTCAGGTGCCATGACTAAACTCCGGGAATTCTCTTGACCCGCCAGTAAATCAGGATCCATGCGATGTGTATCAGAAGGCCGAACTTCAAACATACAAATTATTCTACATAGCAGCACATATAATACTTTATTAGCCAGATTGTAGCCTCCACACATTCTCAGCCCTGCCCCGAAGGAGAAATGCTCAGTCCTTTTGTTCCAATTGAGGTATCTTTCAGGGAGGAACTCATAAGGATTCTCAAAGTACTTCTCATCCCTGTTTGTAGTATAAGTATTAAGAATAAGCATAGTACCTGCGGGTATGACAGCTCCTTTGTATCTAATAGGAGCAATAGTCTCACGAGGGAGACTAAGAGAAATCACTGAAGAATATCGAAGACTTTCCTTCACCAGTGCAGTGATATACGGACTTTTAAACTCATAAGGACAGGTATCCCAAGCCTGTTTTAACCCCAGCGGAGAATGTGCCATAATATCAGCATAAGCAGCATCCTGAACCCTTTTCCCATTCACTGGATCTGATAACATACCCAAAGCTACAATAAGAGTAGTAGAAATCCCATCTAACCCTGCTGACACCATAGAAAGACAAATACTGTCAAGCTCCTCTGTATATCCAACTGTTAGTAATTTTAATCAAATGCACAATCTACAAATACCCATATATTCCCCTTCTATCTTTTTCCCCCCTTGGTTATTGCTACCTCTGGAAACAATATGAGCATTGGGCTCCTGACGCTCACTATCTCTTATATCTTTCAGCACGTTCCCCACTATGCACACTTCGTCTTTATGCTCGTCGATCTTCTGCTGCAAATTCAACAACAGCTCATTCATATATTTATCCCTCCGGGCTCGAATACTTGCTGGTCGACGACCCAGCCAAGGGAAGAGTATATACCCAATCCTCAGTAGAGGAATAAAGTCCTGCAGATTGCCCCCAGTGTGGGATCTCAGCTTTAGTACTTCTGCTTCCACTTCTACAATCTCCTGGTACAAATCAGAGGAGTTCTCATTTAATCCATTCCCATAGGCCAGTCTGAGACTGATATTGAAAGCAAATTTCCGCATAATCGACCCAAAAAACAATTCCCGAGGTTCCTGCTGCGCTACAGAACCATTGAGAAGAGACCGGATCGCCAGCAGAGTCTCCTCGTCTACAATAGTCGAATACAGCTGAACGTTCAGCCTGTTCAACGCTGACATTACAAGTTTCTTCTTCCGTAGAAACGAAGGACTCCAAGGAGTCGTACCTACAGTGAAACCTAGTAATACCCTCGCAGTGGGGGGTATATTATGTTAGAATTTAACTACAACTACGCAAATAATAAGTAGAATAAAACCGGGTTGATTAGTTACCCTGTGTAGAAGACACAATGCGATGAAACGTGTAAAACTGGGGCCGCGAACAGTTTGCTCGGGAATTGAGAATCCACAAGCTGCGTACAGACTCTACGGAGTTTGCTACAATAACTCGTCTGTTGCCATAACGTATTTGGAACAGTTTACCGTATTTCCTACTCCAAGAATCAAACGTCTGTACTGGGTGACGCGAAACCTGCAGTAGATTACCTACTATAGGGTATCCTGGCACAGAGGGGATCCCGCGTATCTTGCGCGGGGTTGCTGGCTCAAAAAGGGCGTCGTAGAGCACGTAGCTGAGGAATAAGATAGTTGTAATCTCGGTAATTCGAGTCCAGGAAGTGCCAGCCAGAAGGGCAGTTGTGCTGGCGGCCAGAGCCGCTGAAAGCTCGTAGAACCAGTGGAAAATCATTGAGAGTTGTGAGAAGAAAGTTACAGCCAGAGTTTCCGCAGCAGAGAGCAGGAAGACGGACGCAGAAAGCAGGAAATATAATACTGGAATTGGCAGAAATGGGTGCAGAGAGATACGAAAGAGAACTAGCGATTTTTTAGCTATTAAGTGAGTATTATTTTTTTCGGTTGAACTATAAGAAAGCAAATCGTAAAGAGAGAAAAGGATAAATAGAAAATAAAGAGATGTGAGGTAGAAAAGGTAGTAAATAGTATAGAAACACCATAGAAGGACTGACTGTGGAGATAAGAAAGAATCGAATATGCTGAGCTGATAATGTGTGTTTACCTGGAGTACTGTATGACATAATCAGTAATTAGGAGTGGATAGTTTATGACATAATCAAAAATACATCATGTAATATATGATTATGTGATACAGATCGGATTAAGTGCTCTCGGCATCTCGGCTTTACCGGCGGAAGCGGAAGCGGAAGCTTCTACTCCCCGAACTCCCCGAATCACCTATTACTTACATTCCGAAAAACCAATTAAACATGTTCAGATCTCTATATACAAGACGGCCAAAACCGCATCTCACTGAACAAACTACCATGCCCAGAAAATAACATCAGAAAAGCTCAACTATCGCTACTTCCTGCTACTCTAACGACAGCCCAGCATATATACAGGAAACACACAGCCCAGTGCAGGAAACAGATCAGTAATAGATCACCCCAGACTGCTTATTTATTATCTCCGGCCTCTCAACTAGCTGAGACACACACTCCGGAATAGGAACATCCGCTACACTCACCGTACTCAGCCGAGACAACACTGCAACTTTCTCACGACCAATACGGCTCGTCACAAGGTTCTTTGCCCGTTGCAAATCATACCCAGAGAACGTGTAGCTCGCATACAGCTTCCACAGCTTAACAAACAGCTCTAAATGCTGCTCTCGTTCTATCCGCATTTGACCTCGCGATTCAGGGGCTAGATCCGTCTCGGACAGTCCCGCCGTCTCCAGCACATGCCGCAGCTGCTCCGGCTCAGGATTATGCCCACCGGCTCCGAGCCTGTAGCCGAAACAAGCCGCTGCCAAGGCCGACCAGTCCAAATACACTATAGCTCTGTCCGCTGTTTGGGCTCTCACTCTCAGCAGATCGTCCCAAGCATGAAGGATTTGCGCATCAGACACATCCAGCTTCCCCAGAGAGTTCAGATATATCCGGACACTGACAGCATCCCGCGGTACTTGATACAAGTCGTAGGCTTCCCGGACAGATGAGATAATCTCTCCGTCGTTCCACACCACTACACGGGACAATAGAACATTAAGAAACGCTCTTGTAGATTCCTCGTTTACTCCGCAGCTCTGCCGAATTACTTCGCGTAGTTTCGCCACTGCCTCGGCTGTCCGGGTCGGATAGTGAGTGAAAAATACATCGAAATAAGCCGAATGCAACCGCGCATAGATTCCAACGGCTGGTTTATCCACAGCGTGTCCATAAGCCAAGTATATATCCGTCACATGGCGAAGATCCCGCGTAGATTCGTATACATTGCCGATAAACTGCGCCACAACGTTTACATACAGAGGCACGCGGTACGGTAAGGCACCTTTCTGCATAGCTACGGAGAAATACTGTGTGGCGATCTCTACATCTTTACAATGGGCAATGAAATACCCGTGGCACTGAGCTAATGTGGCTGCTGGGACACGCTGCGCCACCAATTCTCCGAAAACTCGGCAGGCCCGCGCCACTTGGTTCCGTTTTAGGCAAAAATACACCATACCTTTGCGTAAATTACCCGAATCTCCGTCCTCATCATGTTTCTGCTCGTACAAAGACTCTACAACAGCGGAATCCACGTGCAAATCAGTCAAAATAATCAGCAATGCTCCAATAGCTTTAGCCGAATTGAAAGGATTATCACTAGGAAAAGTCACATGCTGCGCCTCCTGCCACACTTCAAAAGCCCGAGCAGCTTGCCCGACTTCCCCATACGCAGATAACAGCCTCATAGCACCATACCGAGTAACTGCCGCACGTCCAGCCAACACAGCCGTCGCAACGGCTTCCAACATCGCCACCATTTCCTTTGTGTACTGTTGTCGCAAATCCACGGCGTCATTGTGTGATTTAACGGCTCTGTGGATATCCCATTTGCGGAGAGCTCGGGCCGCTTCGTTGATTGTTTGCAGCAAAGCACTCACTTGCCGAGCGTACAAAGTGCCAGGCGGCGAATCACTACGGAAAAGTTCAAATAGCCGAGTGCAGCCTTCCCATAGCGTCGGGAAAGAGTCCGGAGAGTTTGAGTTTTGTGTATAAACTTCATCAAATAAAGCCGCTTTTGTATTTGCAGCATTTATAGCCGGGCCGAGGGTCGGATTACCAATAGCCGGGCCGAAAGAAGAGCCCAAAAGGTCCGCTACGGGGGCTGGCGGAGCGCCGTCGTGTGTGCGGCGATCCCACAGGCCGGAGGGGGCCGTAGAAAAGGAACGTGGGAATCCCGAGCCGGAATCAGCCGGGGAAGCGTTGTGGGCTCCAGGGAGTTTCCGCTGGGTGTGTCGGAGGTACGCAGTGGGTGTTTTCAGTGGCTGGGTGAGCACTGCACGTGGCAGGTGGTCTGAGACCAGCATTTGGAACTGGGATTGCATAGCTGAAAGGGATAAGAAGAAAAGAGGGGAAAAGAGAAGAAAAGCTAAGGGATATGAGGGGTATATAAAAGAGCTTCGGATATTTCAGAGATTTCAACTTCTGCTTCCCTTATTCCACGCTTCCAGCCGGGTTTCCGGTTCAGAAATATAAATTCCCGAGGATAACTTCTTATTAACAGATGCGACCTTTGAAAATCGCTGTTTTAACCAGTTTGCGATATTCAAACAAAGGATCAATGAGTTCTTACGCCTTGCCTTGGCTATCAATCTTTAAGGAAAACCACAACAATAACAAAGCCAGAGGGACAACAAAAGTAGGAGATATCACCGTAGGATATTCTTCAGTTTTCAATACGAGAATGTAGGCTGGAAACTCGAATACTTCAGGAAACTAGAAAGACTAGAGATTATTCTCAAACTGAGGAAGAACCACCTAACGCCTTGAAATGGCGATCAGGAAAACTGCTTCCAAACAGCCAAAGCGCTCAGCTTTTATCTACGGAGGAACCAGCAAAACAAGGATACACTGCAGACACTAGAGTGAGCAGTTGATAAGCTAAAACAGGCGGAATGAGCAAATAGTTGTCGTTGTGAGCAAATTGATGTTCATGTTAGAAATGACGGAAAAATTATTACCGAGATTTGATGGGTCTCGATGCGGCAAGATGCAGGGTGTGCAGGAGGCTGCAGGGCGATGAAAGAGTGAAGATGAGCAGTTTTTAAGCTGAAATGGGGTAATGAAAGGGGGATATTGAGCTGATAAAAGGGGGAAATGATAAGAATAGCAGAAATTGCAATTCAGGGGTTAATTTTGATAAAGCTGAACCTGCGGTGAAGCTGGTTTATGGGACGATTTTGGCCTTTATAGTAAGCGGAGAGCGCGCGCAGTGAGACGCAATGTCCGAGGGTCTGGCATGCCACACAGGTTACAGTCTAATGAGCCTGTTCGTCAAACAACCAAGCAACCGCCCAGCGTTTCTACGTCTCACCTAGAAAATACTATCTATTTCACTCTTGTAATTCATTTCCTTTTCTTATCATGCCCTTTTGACGCCTCGCAACTATACATATTTGCTCTATTACCTCTTCTAGCTGATAGGAGGGTAGACCCTCAGACCCTCACACTGCTAGACCCCAAGAGGGTCTCACTCCCCGTTTCCACACCCACACACCTAGTCTCGCGAATACCCCGCCGTCCATCTCCAACATGAATTTCAGCTCGATCGGCGGAATATCCGTCTGTGATCTGCCGATCCGAACCCTGCCGAACTTCCGCTTGATATTCCGACTTTCCTTCCGTCTCCTTTCCATCTCCTGCCACTCCTGCTTTGTCAGCTTCACCATGTCTTCCATCAAACTGTCCCACACCCTGTGGTCCCCGGCGGACACAGTGAAAGACGTGTCGGAGTCCCTCGGGCTCAATAACCTCCCAGATGAAGTAGCTAAAGCGCTGGCTATGGACGTGGAGTACCGAATCCACGAAGTACTCGACCAGGCATTGAAGTTTATGCGCCACAGCAAACGCACGACACTCACAACCCAGGATATCAGCAAGGGACTGAAAGTTCTAAATTGTGAACCTCTATATGGATACGAATCGAGTTCGCTGGCTCCTGTGAACTTCAAAGAAGCTTTAGTCGGCCCAGGCCAGACTCTGTACTATATAGACGATCCAGAAGTCGATTTCGAGAAGCTGATTAATCAGCCGCTGCCTGCTGTGCCTCGTTTGCCGTCTTTCACTAGTCATTGGCTGGCTATTGAAGGAGTTCAACCTGCTATACCGCAGAATCCGTCGCAAGGAGAGATCAAAAGCACCCCGTCCGCTGTCAGGGGCTCTATGGCGCATCATTCGCCCGTTGCAGCTGTTTCGTATCTCAAGGATAAGGATGTAGAGGTGAAGCCTTTAGTAAAACACGTTCTGTCTAAAGAACTACAGATATATTTCGATAAGATTGTTGCTGCTTTAGTCTCTACAGACCCAGGGAGCGAGCATTTGAAGAATGCGGCAATCACAAGTCTCCGTTCGGATTCTGGGTTGCACCAGCTGATTCCTTACTTTATTCAGTTTGTTGCTGAGAAGGTAACACATAATTTGAAACATATAGAACTATTATCTACAATGCTGGAGACGATATACGCTCTAGTAGAAAATCCCACTATTTTCATTGCTCCGTATATCCACTCGCTGCTGCCGTCGGTGCTGACGTTGCTGTTAGCCAAGAAGATTGGCGATACAGCTTCGAATGATCACTATGCGGTTCGACAGTTTGCTTCAGCTTTGCTTAAACATATCGTAGAGAAGTATGGAGATAATTATCAGACTTTGAAGCCGAAAATCACCCGGACGCTGCTGAAAGCTTTTCTGGATCCGACTAAACCGGTTTCTACTTTGTATGGATCGATTCTTGGGTTTCAGGCGTTAGGAGGAGAGATAGTACGAGTAGTTTTGCTAGGGAATTTGAAGATTTGGGTAACAAATTTACTAGATGAAAATAAAAACATCTCGAAAGAGGAGCAAACGCTGCTGATAAATGCACTGATTGATGCTTTGAGGCTGCTTAAACCGGTGCAAACATCAGATGAGAGTGAGAAAGTGAGGTATAATCTCGTAGCAGAGCCTAATGAAGACGGAGAATTGCTTATAAGGGATGAGTATATCGAGAAGCTGAACGACAGGTTTGGCGAAGAGCTTACAGAGGAGATTCTCAATAAGGATGACACAGTAGAGATTGTTAACGGCATCTTCTTTGGAGATGTGTAGAGGGGTGAATTGCATTTATAGCAACAGGCAGTGTAAACGAGTAGCTGAAGAGTTTTGGTTGTTATTAGGAGACGATACAGCCTCTCAATGGGTCTGAGAAGTGGAGCATTTTCATTTGGGCAGCGTAGGCGACTAGAAATGGAGTTTCTATGTAGAAAAGTGATCTGGAAGTTTGTAATTAGAGAATACGTGGATGAAGGAGTCGGATGGCAAACTATGGAGTCAGAAATAAACTGTTCAGTCAAACAAAAGGGTTTGAGATAGATAGGCTGATGTATAAGTGAACATTTCAATGAAACGAGTGACGATTATGTAATAATATGAACAGAATGAATAGCCATTGAGAGCATTGTAACCTGTCTTGAGACATATTGAGGTGTGAATATTTGAGTGCAATTATCAATGCTCCGATGAACAGACGGGTCTGATTGTTGGAGTAAAAATAGCCGAACTTCGAGTGGAGTCAGGAGATATCCGCCCGCAGTAGCAGGAGAACACACTGTATACTTTCTCTGTTTTTCAGTTATTGGTATGCAAGAAGCCCGACGGTTTCCTCGCTGCGGTGATTTACGTATGGTTTGAAGTTGAGCAGACTCGATCGACTGTTGATCTGCTACTATATATAAGACCTACGGGGCTGTGGAAGAGTGGAAAGCTTTGTCAGTGTGTGATTACAGACGTACTACATCCTTTTCTTGTATATCACAACTTCAGGACCTTTTCTCCGGACGGTATGTTGCTGGAATTTGATGTTTTTATTACCTTTCTGCTGGAATAATTGGTATTCTAAGCATGACAGTCCGAGAAAGTATTTGGAGACCAAAGGTGCTTATGGAGAAATGACAATGAAACTTCATTAGGACCAAAATCCTAATGATCAATAAGCTCATGAGAACCTTTCAAGAGTATACTGGAGCCCTTATCACTCCTCATCCATAATATGTCAAGCAGGTATATTTGGCCGTACAAGAGCACTAATTACTAACCCCTTTCCCACACTATTTGTCCCTTGAATTATAGATCGGGGAAGTTTAACAGGTTTTAAATGATGGTGGTCTTCCCCTAGCTTCATAGGGAATTTCACAAGGACTACGGTTTATTTATTTGCAGTTTACACGACCTTCGGTTTTGTCTTCCCTGCGTTCGTCGCACACTCACAAAATACTTCCGTATTTTCATGAACATCTACTGGTAATCATCTTCTTTTATTCCGTATTTCTACCGAACTGCCTTTTACATCTCTACATACGAATCAGTTAAGGGTACTGGGAGAAAAGAAGTCGACACTCTAGGGACCAGAGTATCAATAGACGTCACGAAGGAAAACAACACATCGAATTCCAGAAAGTGTGGCTGAGGGTTTGATCTTCTTTGGGATGTTGAGAGTCCAAACGGAACTTGCTGAACACCTGAGATGAGATACAGAAAATATTATATGACAATTTGAGGGAATATCACACTTCCATTTCAGTGCTTTGTAACTGAGAACGGGAATATTTCTCTACTTGGGATCTTGAGGGAATATGCTAATAATAACGCTCAATTCTGTTTCACTATGAACTACGAAAGACTCTGCAATTAAACCTTCAATTTTTATCTTGTGAGTCACCACGTATCTCTGTTCCAAATTTAAAGCTCATCAATCTGTTCCTGCATCTTACGCGGAGTACGTGTCTAGGATTTACGCGTTTCTATACTTTCTTCGAGGCTCATCTGCTAATACGCGTTCCTGGAAATTCACGGAGAATGCTGTTTGGCGTTCAGGCCGCGCCGTTGACACGTCTTTACACTTTAAAGTCGCGAACGGGTGGTGAAATCTGGAAATTTGGTGCCTAGCGTGGATGGCTTTTGCCCGATTTGGAATTATTCCGATTCTGGAAACAAGGTGTGAGAAGTTTACCGATTTGGAATGAGAAATAAGTGAAGCGAACCTTATTTAAGCGTGGTACCGTCAGGAGACGGTACGAAGCCAAGAGAAATTCGGATGATTACGTGAAATAAAGCAATAGCAGAGAAAGCTATATGCTTTCAGACTACTATTGTTGAAATTTAAGCAGGAAAAAATATGAAATCATTGGTATATCAAGCCTACACCTGGTTATTTCAACGGCTATTCGGCACTTGGGTGAAACACCGAGACAGAGTTTGTTAAACTTTCGGCATTTCAGGCACAACCTAGTTTTGAGTTCGATGACCAAAGGTGACGAATTCAGTTACTTGCCGGACAAACGAGGTTTGCTAGATGAAATTCATAGCATACTGAAATCCAACGGTCACCGCTTGAAGAACCACGCGCCTACATATTTTATCTTGAGGCTGGTTGTCGATGGGATGGAAAATTCTCACCCCGGATGTGATGTCATTCCGCTGCGGGTTTCAGAGAAGAGTGGAATAAGTGAAATCTACACGCGGAGTTATACTGGTTTGCGTCAGTATCTAAAATATTTCAGAGAAATTATCAGAATTAGTGTCAGGTGTCAAAGCTTGCTACGGAGGAGAATGTTGTCTGAGACAGTTGCCATCAAATAATGGAAAACAGGATCTTTGAACCTTCTTTGATGTTGATCATTGTTCTTTGTTCGAACAAGCACCAGGGTTCTTTTACACAGACTTCCGTAAGAAAAGGTTAGAACTCTACTGTTTTCTAGGTTTCTTTGGAGGTTTCACCTCGTGACAGGGATAAAGAAAGCATGGGAGAGCAAGAAAACGCTAAATGTTCGAGCTACATATGGGATAACCGAGATTAATACTTCGACTACCATCCAAACTACCAGAACCGTTCCTGCTGTTGATTGTTTTCAAATCACTTGCCATGAAAACGATGATAGCTTCTTTCGTATCAGATTACGTTATCCATAATTGGATTCTATGATATAAACCTTAAAGCCAAACACAGAATAAAGTTCAATCAACTGACACAACTGTTGGGTTTTTGTTTCAGTATAGAACACATGTAAAAAACGCTTAAATCTTTCACTATCAGTAACTCCGATATCTGTTTTGTATGAGCGACGTAAAATATGAACATCGGTACTCCTTTTGCGAGGTATCGGAATGCGCCAGGAAGGGGGCTGAAGCTGAAAATCAACGACCAGACAACCAATTTGCATTGAGCAACTCAAAGTCTATCTCCAGACTCCTTTTGTTGAGGGAAAATCGCGCTGCGCTGTGTGTACTTCGAAGGAAAATAAGCAGCCTGATCGATCTCCAAGCCGCGTTACATTCGAAGCCATTTCCTTGAAATACCTGCCACTTGTAGCCTGTAAACTTCCAAATTCACTATCTGAAATGCCTGACATTTCATTTTATTTCCACCCTACTGCCTATCACTGCACAAAAAGGCCAGTTCAATAGCAGAATCGGAGACAGCTGAAAAGAACCGACAGATTGCTACTCCTTGATGCTTTCCGCTTGAAGCAGCCGGTAAACATCATTTGATTTTTGATTTGAAACCTGGTTATCGGCGGGATCCTCCTGCACGACTTCAACACAGGAAACCTGGCGGTAAACACTCGGTACCCTGCAGCTGTGCACACGTTCGAGGAACACCAGACGTCAAGCAGTTTGACATGCCGCTTACATAAGGTCCGGGGAAGCTACTCAATTTCTACAGCCGAATAGCAATGTTACAGTAAGTTATAGGAAAGTCAGAACCTCGTTATAAACCCTAATACGCGAGCGCTCAAAGTTTTACTTATTTCAGAGTTAATTGAAACCTTATATGAAGTACTACCTTATGGAGTTCGACATGAGACACCATTTCAATGGTAGAAGTTGAATCGGAGGTATTCCTTAGTTTTCAAAGCATGCAATATTATTTAGTATTACTTAATATTATTTTCTATTAACTGGAAGATTGTACATGGCTATGACAGGTGAAACGAGAACAAGTGGTTCTCAAAGCTGATAGTTGTATTGAAAGTGGCACGCGACACTGTATTTCTTTGTTGCCGAGGGAATGGTGCAAATATAGGAAATTGTTGAGTGTTCCTGACTGAGGTACATACGCTATTTATCGTAATTCACCCATAGATCTATAATCCAGTGTGTTATGCTATCCGCTTGGCGAGACAAGCGAGAAGGATTTGTTCCAGATGCCTTTTGTAGCGATAGAGTTTAATAGAAGTTGATGAACTCTAAGCTTAACCTTGTTTATAGATGCATAATTCCCAAATAGGACGAAAGATTGCTTCCATCACGAACGAGCATTTTCACAGCTTCTCGGCTTTCTAATTTGCAGAACCCGGGAGTCTCGACTGCTATGAAATCTATTTATCGATATCACAACATAAAGATCATATGGTATGTCTCAGATGACGATTATCTATCTGTCCAAGAAGGCCCTGAATACACCGGATGGGGTACTTGGCGTCTACCATCAATAGCTTTCACGGAGTAATAAAAAATTGTAGTTTTATTTGCGGCTCTGCGGGGCTTAGTTGTGCTCATATCAGTCAGTTAGATGAATCTGGCTCGAATTTGAGATATCTCCGCTCACCGTTTCCGGGTTTGAACTGAAAAACTTCTCGCTTGAGAAGATGAAAACCGTAGACGGAGACTCCAAGTTCCCAGCTGCTTCACTGAAGCCTGCGGGGAACTCCCATACGGTTCCCTGCAGATCCGCAATTCACAGGGATGAGATGTCTTTTAAGTTATTATCGAGGTGTTCAGCTAAGCTAGCAGTTTCTTATGTCTCTTCTTAGGGAGTCACCAGTCGCCTCATAAGCCCACAGCAAATCTTGCGGCTACGCCGTTTTCACTACATCACTATTGAAGATGCCAATAGCATAAATATCAAAATAAAAGACCTCTGTAAAATCTCAAAAGGCGGCCAAAATATGTGTGAGATTCGCGCTGTAGATTACTTGCCCTGGAAAGACCAGCGTGGAAGCGAGATTAAGATACTGAGACGCATCTTCCCGAGGCAAAAATTAAACTATAAGTTCAACTATATTAAGGTTGGCATGCTTTTAAACCTTGTGTTTAACCTTACCCTTAAACGTTTTCGGAGAAATCGAGAGAAAATTAAAAGAATCATCGCTTAAGGTGGCGTGTGATTCAATAAATAAAGCGATGATCCTTCTTTCCTTGACAACGTGCGAAGATAACAGCTTCGTTAGAAAATTTGGACACCCTGTCTTGACTTTAACTGACATTGACCAGCTAATACAGCGCCTAGTCAACGAGCTCTTATAACGACAGCTTCTGCACACAGCTTCGGGTCTTCTCAGATTTTCTACATTTATCAATAGCTACTAGGACTAGCATCTGAGACTAAGGCCAACGAAATAACAATAAAAAGCCCTGATTTTTGCGACTAATTTGCTCGCTCTACTCGCACATAATTTTGATCTAGAGCTTTTCAGGCACACGCATTGAGACTTCAAGTCTTACTACTTCGCATCTCCCTTTGCATCTAAGTTTGGTCGCGTAAAGTTTACCGAAGCTTAATTCGACGCGACCGAACACGAAACAGTCTCGCAACTAAATCGCGACGCGCTCAACACAACACGGTATTTTCTAATCAGAATTCCAATCCGGTCAATTCTCATTTACAGATCGGCTGGAACTTCATGACAATTGCCTAAAACAAACATTTGGCGTTCAATCCTCTCATCCTGGTATTCGTATATATCTCTGGGTCCTTCCTGGTGTTGTCTTCCTCTCTCAATGCTTTTGTTTTGTTGAATCTCAATGTTTTCTCCTACTACTACCTCACATACCCCTGGCCATCGACCATTCATTACTCATTCCGCCACTACAATGTCTGACAAATCAGCCCTCAAACTCTTCGTGCAAACTCCTGTCACAAAGGAGATGGTTCAGCACCTGGTTGTCGCTACTCTGAAAGTCGTGAAACCTAAGAACGAAACTACTTGCTCTCATGCCCTTACTCATGAGCCTGCTTACCCTTCTCCCCCGGCTTCTCCCAACTCCCGAGACACGGAGACCTCCTACCCTTCACTCATGACTTTCATTGTCAAATTGGTGAACCATTCTCATGTTTACACCGGAACCCTCATGGCTACACTGGTACTTCTCCACAGGTTTAAGAAGACTCTCCCTCCCAATACCCGCGGTCAGCACGAAACGTGTCATCGCATCTTTCTGTCGTGTCTCATCATAGCTGCGAAAAGTCTGAACGATTCCTCTCCCAAGAACTGCCACTGGGCTCAGTACACTGATGGGTTATTCACAGTACAAGAAGTGAATCTCATGGAACGCCAGTTTCTTAGTTGTATTGGCTGGGATGTCAGCATGTCAGAAGCTGAACTGACTGCTCATTTGCGTCCTTTCCTGGAACCTATCAAGGCGGATCTGCGCCGAAGCTCAGAGTTCAAACGAATGCTCCATCACAACCATTCCAGACAGAGATCTGTGGAATCTTCTGCATTGCCTGACGGAATAGAACGCCGTAGGTCTGTTGAGCGTGGTGAGTTGAATGTGAATTTATCATTTAACGGTAATTCCGCTGCTCCGTCGCCGAACTACACAAGCTACTCCAGCCATACTAGAACTTATGGTAACGGTATAGAATACCCACGGCCTCGGAGAAATCTTTCACACTCTTCTAGATCTTCGCGGTCTTCTATGTCTTCGGTTTCATCCAGCAGTACAACACCGGAAGAAATCGAAGAACTACTGCATGTACCGTATCAGATTCCTCATGATTACCTCAATGAACAGAAGCATGAATCGTATCCAGGGTATAAGCCTTTGATGCCTATGAGAGATATAAGTTTAGTGAATCCGTATGAGACGCAGCCAACGGTGAGTGGATATTAGATTGGGTTTTTGGGTAGGTTTAGGTCTAGGTTATTAATGATTATGATGGATAAATATTATGAAACGAGCTGTAGGAACTGTAGGAGCTGTAGGAGTGTTTATTTGGAGAAGGAGGAGAATAATTTGATCACAGAGAAGTTCAGTATAGGTATTGAAGGCGAAAAATCCAGTCAGCATCGTCTGGGGAAGAGTTTCAATGTGTTGAAGCTGACAGTTTCGAAGCAATAGTAATAAAATTAGGGTCTTCAACCGAGCAGAGAACTATCAACACGAAGTATTGTTGAGCCTTCAGGGTTATCACTATTAGTAAATGAGCAGAAACAAACTAGATTTTAAATGAACGAGCGGGAAGAAGCTGGAAGTATACGAGGACAGATTTAATTATATGGCTAGAAACCCAGAATGGTGGGTGTTGACGGCCAAATCATTCAAACACCAATTGGTGATAGCAAGTGGATTTCGTGAAAAAAAAAAAAAAAAAAAAAAAAAAAAATATCATTCGTTCACAGTTGATAACTAACAAACGCGTTGTTTGCAAAGGTTCGACTGATCTACAAAACGATGGTACTTTGAATGGACTCTTTCAGACATATTTGAGTGGGAAACAAAACTACGTTGACCTTTCGACTGCTAAAAACTTCTCAGTACCCTGATAGTCGTCAAAGATCAGACACCACGAACACATCATCAAATGTCTGCATAGTCTACATCTATAAGGTAGGAATTTAAAATTATATTTACTATGCCATTGTGGAAACTCTCCTTGAACACCTGTAATATGTTAGACTCTATCAACAGAAAACCATACGGCAGTTGAAAAGTTATGATCAGAAATTTGGGTATATTTGAATAACCTCATAAAAGGGAGAGTACTTCCCCATCGGACTGGTGCACAGCAAACTTTTCTCGTCATTTTAAAACTTTTCAACTGATAAGCTGGTTCAGTAGACGTAGAACCAACCATAGAAGAAGAACATACCTTAATGATAACCCAACGAACAACCTATGATGGGTTTCAGGCTTTTCAGCCAAAATTACATACCATACAAATCCATACAAATCCTTCTTGTGTTTTTATCTCTACTACAAGAATCTGTAGAAGAAGAGCAAGCAGTAAGAAAAAGTAAGACCTTTTTATAGGCGTCCATCCGAGAAGTGAAATTTTCATGCTGGAAATTACCGAGCACCGGTAAAACTCAGCACATACCTTGGAATATACGATTATGTAATCCAATATGGGGTTCTCATATCGGCCGATCGGCGAAGCGACGGAGCGGAAGAACGGCAAAACGCAGAGCAGCGGATCCGGAGATGTCGGCGTATATTGAAATTTGTACCGGAAATAAGGCTCTTCTATTGAATGTATAAATCATCTTGGAATGGTGCGATAAACTGTACCCAAATGACATTCCAAATCTCTCACCTACAATGAAATAAAACTTCATCATTCAGCCTGGATACTCCCTAACCTTCCAACGGGCTACATAATACAACCGCCAGTGTATCCTCTGAACTTCCTGTACTCCTGGACGCCTACTGTTGAGTCTTCACCGTCTCTGATCTTCATATACATCTTTATTATTATCCATAGAATACACCATGCTGCTAATTCATTTCTTCTGCAGCTCGCAAAACATCTTCACACTTTCTGCAGCGTTTCCCTAGTATTTCACCAATCTCCGTACAAATAATGTACCGAAAATCAGCTTCCAGCATCCGCTTCAGCTTATTTGATTCGACTCTTCCCGCTCTACTTCTGCCTCTCATGTATCTTCCCTATTTCTCTTCGTTTCCCCGCCGATTCTCGCATTCCTCCCATATCCTCTTCATCCGATATCAACTTTCAGCCCACAATTTACACCGCAGCTTCAACTTTCCATCCGCATTCTTCATCGAGCCTCAAATTGTACTATTCTGTTAGCATCACTTCCATCAGCCACATTTCACTCCCTTCTACGCCACACTTACCCATCCGCCGAGTCCGCGCTTTATACAGAATCCGGTGTCCGCATTCTTTGCACCGCACTGCATCTCCCTTGTTAAGCGTGAAATGCGCTCCGCAGTCGCCACACATATACTTCACACCATACGACTTCATGCTGCTAGACAGGAAATCACCCTGGCCAGCGGTAGGCGGGACAAAAGCTTCTCGGTTCATCTTTTTTGTGTTTGTGGTGTCTTGTTATGCTGTGTTAGAAACCGTCGGATACTCCGCTCTGCTCTTTATTCATCTCCTATCCGATCTTCGGATGCGAAATGCCGAAATCTTCAAAACTTTTTGTTCTTATAAAAGTGTCCCAAAATCGGTACTGCCGCACTTCGCGTATCACTCCGTTACCACCCGTTAGCAGAGAGATCAAGACGCAAATTATCCACTGATTCCACCGAAAACGGTCTCGACAAGTTGCTGCTGGAGAAAATTGATATATTATTTTTCCCTCCCATTAGCCTAATACACCTCGTACTACTTCTTCTGCCAGCTGCGCTCTCCAGCGATTCAACCCTTTGAACTGCTCTCTCACACACTCTGCGTCTCCTTCCATTGCTCTTAAGTCTCCAGCCTCCCCCCTTATAACCTCGGTCAACTTCGGAAGGAGACGCGATGTGCAAGTGAAAATTCCGGTCAATGCGGAAGGCCCGTTGAACTCCTAAAATCATCGGTAATTCCCAGTCTGTTGGCGTTATCGACGTCTCCCACGGCTTCTCGGATTGCTGATTGTGACACCAACATGCGTACTCTGCGGAAAACGCCCCGGCTGGTCCGCCAGCTCACCGGTGCGCGTCTTTTCAGCCGATCCGTCAATATCGGCACCAACTCATCCGCTCCGTCGTCCTCCAGCAGCTCCTCGGAACCCGCCGATTCTCCCTCCGATTCTCCCACCAATCCCCCCATCGACGAACCCAAAGCACCTTCAGCCGAAGCCGGTAAAACTCTCGAGTACCTTAGATCAGTGTACGAAACAGTAGCAGCCGAATCTTCTAACAAGAAAGCCATAGCCACTGCGGCTCATTTACTCGACTCCACAGCCCGCCGTCAGGGCCACAGACTCTCCCGGGAATTCCAAGACGCTCTCTGGCGCAAGCGCGTGGAAAAAGGCGGCAACCGGGTGCTGCTTGAGAACACACACGGCGAAACTCTGCGTCAAATTCTCCATCTTTTGCAGGAGCTTACCCCGCTTCCAGGCACAATGGCCTTCGACCAGCAACAAGCCGAGACGGCCCGTCTTGCAGCTCACATAGCCGAAATCCGCCGCACTTCCAGGCGCCGGTTTGGTGGCCCAGGGCCGAAGTTTCTGTCTGTCCCGCCTCTGCCGGTTTCGTTCACTCCGGAGAGGTTTGAAGTCTTTGTATACTTTCTCACTTATCATCGGCACTTCCGACGGGTTGGCGGAGTATCCGAGGCAGACATGCTGCGGCAGCTGCTGCGGCCCAGCAATCAGCTGACCCGCGAATTGCGAACTACCCAGGTGTACAATTACGTACTGCGGTACTTTATTCGGAAGAACAATTGGGCTTTTGTTTGGAAGCTTCCGACTATTATGGAACTGGACGGCGCTGCTCCCAACACGGAAACTTTCAACAGTTTACTGTTTGTAATTGCTCAAACGGTGTCCCGGCCGCATGTGATGAACGGGTTTGATGCCGCAGCTCGGGTATTACGTACTATGCGGCGTAGTGGTTGTTCCGCTGATTCGAATACGTGGGCGCAGATTATTCGGCTGGTTCGGCCCTCGGGGGATGTGTCGGCTTTTGTGCAAGCAATGCTTGAACGGGAAGTCCCCGTGCGCGGAGATTTAGTCGGCCAACTAGGTAGCGTGATGGCGCGGTTGATGGAACCGCCACAGTTACTCGCGTGGGCCGAGGAAACGCCGCATGTGATGGAGGAACCTGCGGCTATCGAAGCTGTGTTTTCCGCTTTAGCAGCGGTGGGAGACGGGCCGCGTATGTGGCGGTTATTAGAGTCTCGTGGGGGCAAATTGGCTGTATTTTCCAGGTGTGTAGATAAGTGTATGAAGTTGAAACGGCCTGACTACGCAATGAGTCTTTTTGCAACGTTTGAGCAACCTGGGGCAGACGCTTTATTGTATTGTGAACTGGTGAAGAGTTTGTGCTCCCGTGGGAGGTTTCCAGGGTGGCAGCGGGCTGTCGGGGCAGTTTTCGGAATAATGTTGGCGCAGTTCCCGCTTTGTCTTCGGGAGGGGCGGGTTTTCCGGCTGGCTGCATCTGTAGTTTTAGCAGATTTGCAGGAGGTGGAAGAAAACTGGCGGGAAACGGAGTCTGGAGAAGCAATGGCGGAAGAGAGAGAAGATCAGAGTGAAGGGGCAAAAGCATTGGAAGGGTTGGAAGGAGAATCTGAAAGAGATATGAAAGTAGAAGGAGAAACTGAAAACCGCAGTATTCATACCTCTAACATCACTCAGAGCTCCTCTTCTAGCTCCAGAGCTCCCCGCTCGTCCTCTTCTGATATTTCTTATTTGGACCTCCCATCTGCTCATTCACTAAATCCTACTATATCTCTCACTATGACTCCCGAGAGTCAAGATTTCTGGTTCACAGCGATGCGCGTGATGGACTGGAATACCGAAAAGACTTTTGACTACGTAGAAGCGAGCCCTGAAAAACAGGTAGTGCTCTCAGCTCTCGGGATGGACCCAGACCAAGTGGGGCCATGGAAACCATTCCCGAGTGTGAATATTCAGAATGAGACCTATTTCAAGGGGATGAGCGCCGATGAAGCTGAGAGGCTGAAGAAGCTTGTTTACCGGTCGAAATATCTTGTGGGGCAGCTGGTGAAACAACTGCAAGATCAACCGAGACAGTTTAGCCGAGGATTGCGCAACGAAGACAATTCGGAAGACCGAACTCGGGAGGAGAAAGGCCCTTTTTCACGTAGAAGTGGTAATTGGGCGCAGTGGGGCTCTGATGGTGGTAGTCCATCTGAGTCGGCGTAGGATGATAGCTTGGGAGGTGGAATAAACTGTGGAGTTAACCGATAGAGGGAAATGAAATGGAAAATGATCGTTCTTGTATATAGTAATAGGAATTGTGTGCTGCTGTAGGCAAGCAGGTAATGTTTCTTTGGCAAATAAGGTGTATTGCGTGATCTAGATGGAGGGTTTTAGCTCTTGTAGAAGATTTGGGTCGGTTCACGGATCATTTCGCGTGGTTTGAAGCGGATGTTCTCATGGCCAGAACCGAGAGGAGAGCCGAAGTGCTTTTCTGATGACGTAAGCGACTAAACCTATAAGTATGATAAGAGGTAAAGAATATTGAGTACTTCGACATATGCCAGCCAATTGGTATTAATTTTCTGTAAATAAGCAATCTAATATTAATACTATTTTCTAGAGTGACCAATAGGCTTTATTTCAACCGATACACCTCACTTTTCTTCCCTTTCGTTCTCATTCATTCCTCTTTCTCCCCCTATACTTCCATCTCTCGACTCACCCCCCTTATCTTCCAGTCTCTCGGATCCCCCACATTCTCCTTATCAGCTCGGCTCGGAACGGCGTACCTCCGGCAGAAATACTCCGACAAAAGCCGATAATCATCCGAAATCCTGCTAAAAGAAAATATCAGTGTGTCAAAATTGGTATTCTCTATACACTGCTTTAATCCCCGCTTTTTACTGGTATTATTAGTGGTCTTTTTGCTGCTGTCTATTGGAAGACAAAAATATATGACATCAGAGCGGATAACTCCGTGCTCTTCCCCGTCTTTCAGCCACGCAGCCACCGACCGGACTCTCAAGCCGATATTTGTTTCTATGCATGTAAAGGAGCTTCTCTGCTGAATTGTGGCTCATGAAACTTTCTGGCTGGCTCCTCGCTGCGTGCTTCGCTGCGGGGCACCTATCGGAAGTCCAGGCGGCTTCCGAGCCGCTCACACCGGTCCACGCTGAGAATATGTGCGCCATGTATGGTAATGTACGTGTATTTGAGTGGTTTTGATACGATTGGGGGTTATCAATGGCTATTTGGGCTGATTGGGATTGAATAATGTCAGCTGTAGTTGTACTTTCTATCCTTATCCTGTATTACATTCTTTTCTTTTCTTTGCTTTGATTCTAACGATTTATACAGTGTGGTAAGAAGTCCCTTTTCGGTGCCGAACTGCCGTGTATTTCTAATACACCCGCTGTGGTTCCTGAAGCGGAAGATTTGGACTTTTTGGTGGGAATTTGTGGGGATGAATGGAAAGATCAGCTATTGTGCTGTGATAGATCTCAGGTGAGTATTTTGTCGAGTTTGTAGGGGTTCTGCTTAGTTAGGAGATATTTGAAAAGTGTAGGAGAGCTTTTTTGTAGGAGTAGGTGGATATTATGGTGGAGAAATAGGTGGATAGTAGTAATATTCTATTGAGAAATGGGTGGATAGTGGTAATATTCTACTGATAAAATGGGGGAATGATTTGTAATATTCTATTGAGCTTTACGGTTTCTGATTTATGCTACGTTTTATATATTTTCCAGTGTCTTGTGGTTAATTAGAAGAGCCAAAGCTTCAGTAGGCCGCGTTCTGAGAGCGGATTGAGGTGTATTGGAATTGTTTGAGAAAGATAGTAGGAGAAAAAATGGTAAAAGTGAGAAAGATATGGTTGTTTTCTGCTTTTCTGCTTTTCAATTTGTTCCGCTTTAATTGTAATATTGTAATTTTCAGCAATATGTTCACTAGGATATGGGAAATTACTTTATTTCCTGCTAATTTGCTGTTCGTCTGAGTTTCCTCTTGATATTTCACTTCATTTTCTACTTTTTACCCTTTAGTTGTATTATTTGTATTGAGTTCTTAGTTTGTTATTATTTCTAATCTGCATTTCCACTTCAGTAGCTGCCTTTTCTTCATATTGGAGTTCTCACAGTTGACATTTCTTCTGTGTTTAACAATTGTTTTATCATATACTGGGTGGACCATTTTGTCCTGAATTTCCATCCTCTCAATTCACCTCAGGTTTCCTGGTCCCATTTTTTTTTTCCAGTTTTATTTCTGAAATGTTGTTGGTTTCCTATATGTCTTTCCCTATTTTCTGCCCTCCTTCTTTCCTCTTTGTTTCTCCTTCCTTCTCCTTCTTTCTCCTCCATTTCTCCTCCTTCCTATAGTACTATTTCACTTTCTTCTTTATCTTCAACTCATTCACACCACTATTTGCAGCTCCATTTTGTCTCTCATGACTCTTATTACATCATCCTAGCACCTTCTAGCACTTCCTTTATCCTCTTATATCCTCCCATCTCTCCCTCTCCTCCCCCTCTCCTCCCCCTCTCCTCCCACTTACCCTTACTAACTCCTGTAGATGGAAAACCTCCAATCAAACCTCAAAAAAGCCGAAAACCTGATTGCCTCCTGCCCAGCCTGTCAAAAGAACTTCTACGATCTTTTCTGCCACTTCACTTGCTCACCTAATCAATCTCAATTCGTTGATATCGTATCCTCTGCCCAGTCTCTCACTGGGAAGTCTGTAGTCTCAGAGTTGAATTACTTCCTGGACCCGCAATTTGCCAGTGGGTTTTTCGATTCCTGTAAAGAGATTAAATTCTCGGCTACAAATGGCTATGCTATGGATCTCATTGGTGGTGGTGCTCGGAATTATACGGCATTTCTGAAGTTTCTCGGTGATGAGAAGCCAATGCTGGGTGGCTCTCCTTTCCAGATGAATTTCCCCTGGACAGCTGAGCCACCAGTTGGAGGATCTCGGCTGAAATTGGACGCCAAGCCGTGTGATTCGTCTGATCCGGCTTACCGCTGCGCCTGTCCTGACTGCGCCACATCCTGCCCTGTTTTACCGCCTGTGGCTGCTAATCGGAGTTGTCGTGTCGGCGTAATGCCGTGCTTTTCGTTTGCGGTGATTATGGTGTATTCCGGATTGCTTGTTTTGTACGTTCTCGGGTATGGTGGCGTTTCATTGTGGCGCAGTCATTCTCGGCGCCGAGCTGATCGTTCTCGTATTTTCTCTGATTCTCTCTCGGTATCCGATTCTGGTGCTTCTGTGGCTTCATTTGCCGCCTCTTCGGAGTATTACAAACTCGTCCCGCGGTCCTACGCGCTCAACCGAGCCGTTGAACGGCTTTTCGCCTCCCTCGGGTTTTTCTGCGCCTCCCGTCCAGCGGTAGTGCTGCTAACAGCCCTAGCAGTCACAGGAGCTCTATCTCTAGGTATGTTTGCTTTGAAACTTGAAACAGACCCCGTGAGGCTGTGGGTGCCTCCGAATGATCCTGCATTCCGTAATAAACAGTATTTCGATTCCACTTTTGGCCCTTTCTACCGTACAACTCAAGTTTATGTCTCGAATGCTTCAGGCCCTGTGCTATCGTACGATACAGCGCAGTGGTGGTTTGGAGTGGAAGCTGAGATTGCTGAGTTGGAAGTGGAGGTAGCGGTAGATGGAAATGGAAATTCCGGGGATTCAGAAAGCTTCTTCGGCTCTTCGGGTTCTTCCAGTTCTTCAAGTACTTCTATTACCCTCTCGGATGTTTGCTTTTCTCCCTTAGGCTCAGATTGTGTCGTAGAATCGTTCACTCAGTACTTCGGGTCTGCCTCGGCATTCCCGAAACGCGGCTGGAAGGAGAAACTGTCTGCTTGTGCAGCTTCTCCGGTTGAATGTTTACCGAAGTTCCAGCTGCCCCTCAAAAAGGAACTCCTTTTCGGAAAGTACCCCGCCGAAGATATACTTGAATCTGAGGCTTTCGTAGTCACATGGGTACTCCGTAACGGGCCGTCGGACTCTGCCACAGTGCGAACGGCGGAAGCCTGGGAAACTGCGGCGGAAGTTGTATTTGCCCGTGTGGCGTCGGAAGCAGAATCCCGAGGTTTGAGGCTTAGTTATTCAACTGAATCCTCCTTAGAGAAAGAACTGAATCGATCCAGTAATACCGACGGCCGTATTGTGGCGTTATCGTATCTGTGTATGTTTATTTACGCATCTGTAGCACTCGGGGGCTTCTCTGGTGGCGCACACGGGTTCACAAGGAAAGTTTCTCTTGGTTTAGCGGGGATTTTGCTGGTTTTGCTGTCTGTAGCGGCTTCTGTCGGCTTTTTCGCTTTAATTGGAGTGAAAGCTACCCTGATTATTGCCGAGGTGATCCCTTTCCTTGTGCTGGCCGTCGGAGTAGATAATATATTCCTGCTCGTGCATGAAGTGGATGCGGGGGAGAGCGGGGATTGTGGAGCCGAAGGCGCAGTGAGCGGAATTGTAGGAAGCGGAGTGGGCGGAGCGGGCGGAGCCACGGAAACGGCAGAACGCGTTGCGGCAGCTGTGGCGCGCGTCGGGCCGAGTATTCTATTGGCTGCCGGATGTGAAGTTGCAGCTTTTGCGCTAGCCGTCGCAGTGCCGATGCCGGCTGTGCGGAATTTCGCTTTGTACGCCGCGGGTGCCGTGGCAGTGAACGCCGCGTTACAATTGACGGCCTTTGTAGCTTTGCTGGCTCTCGAACTCCGCCGCAGAACTCCGAACAGTCCCGCCACGCCCCGCGGACCCCGCTGGGCCCGCTACCAGCCACGGGACGCTGCCGTTGCCGAACAACTGCTAGCTGCGGGCCGCGAGCCGCCGGTGGCTCGGATATTGCGGCGTAGGTACATTCCGTGGCTGCTTTCGGCCAAAGTGCGCCCCGTAGTGTTGGTGGGTTTTGCCTTGCTGTTCGGCGCGGCGTTGATGGCTGCTCCGCACGTGCCGCTCGGGTTGGACCAACGGCTTGCCGTTCCCGCTGATTCGCATCTTGCGACGTATTTTGATGACTTGGCTTTGTACTTAAACGTCGGCCCGCCAGTTTATTTTGTGGTTCGTGATACAGATGTTACAGAGAGGGAATCACAAAGAAAGCTTTGTGGACGGTTTTCCGGTTGTGCCGAAGCGTCTTTAGTAAACATTTTAGAGCAAGAACGGAAAAGACAGGAAGTTTCCTTACTTTCTGACCCTCCAGCGAGCTGGTTAGACGATTTCTTCCAGTTTTTGAATCCTTCGTTGGATCAATGCTGTCGGGTGAAACGCGGAACTAACGGAACGGAAATATGCGGGCCATACGCTCCTTCTCGGCAGTGCGAGCCGTGCCTAGCGGATCACGAGCCGGCCTGGAGTGTCTCTATGGAGGGATTCCCGGAAGGAGAGGAGTTTATGCGGTGGCTGGAAGTGTGGCTGGATGCTCCGAGTCAGCCATGTCCTTTAGGGGGTAAAGCAGCATACAGCGGCGCAGTTGTGGCTAACGAAGATGGTTCGGGTGTTCGGGCCAGTTATTTCCGGTCGGCGCACGTGCCGCTGCGCACACAAGCGGATTTCATTGCCGGTTACGCAGCAGGAAATCGCGTGGCCGCTGAGTTGGCGGAAGCAACTGAAGCTGACGTGTTTGCCTACTCGCATTTCTATATATTCTTTGCCCAATATGGGTCATTGGTGGCGCTCGGTGTGGCGTTGGTGGCTGCCGTATTGGGAGTGGCTTTTATTGTGGCTGCCGTGTTGCTCGGATCGCTGCGAACAGCCGGAGTGCTCGTCAGCGTCACATGCATGGTAGTAGCCTGTGAAGTGGCTGCGATGTCCGTATGTGGTGTGGCACTTAATGGGGTGAGTTTGGTGAATTTGGTGATCTGCGCGGGGATTGCAGTAGAGTTTTCGGCACACATTGTGCGGGCTTACACATTTGTAGATTATCCGGCAGTGAGTGGTGATCTCTCTGCTGGAAGTGTTGTGGCGCAGCGGAGGCAGAATCGGTTGTGGCGCTCGACTGAAGCACTGCGTGGCGTAGGTGGGACGGTACTTACGGGGATTGCCGGCACAAAGCTGTTAGGAGTGTCTGTGCTGGCGTTTACGCGATCAAAGATATTTGAAGTGTACTATTTCCGTATGTGGCTGAGCTTGGTAGTTATTTGTGTGGCGCACAGTTTGGTATTTCTGCCTGTGCTGTTGTCCTATGTGGGCGGCGATGGGTATGTGAAGGGTTCGGATGGCGGGGTGCGTGTAGCGGCGGCGCGGATGTTGGAAGGGCCGCCGTTCCGAGATGAGTCGGATAGCGGGACGTCAGCGGATACGTCGTATACTGAGGAATAAGAACGTTGTAGAGAATACATGAATAAATGGATGGTAAACTAGTGGAGTTGTAGTAGATGTAGGGATGACTGTTTTGAGGAACAAGTGAATTTCAACCAATTTTAACCGGCTGACGGACCGTCGGATGAACGACGGCGGGATTTCCGTCGATTGCCGAGATACTTGCGAGGAGAGCCGAAGTCCAACTACCCCGGTAAATAACGATCACGTAATATACTTTTTGTAATCCATAAATACCACTTCACGTCTCATCGCCTTCCACTCTTCGCGTAGCGTAGCGAGAGGAAAAAGCGATGATCGCGTAGTGAACGCGACAGTTCAAACGCGAGAAGCTACGCCTCCGCTTGCCTGCTGGATCGGCAATTTCGCAACCGTATTCCACAGCACCAATGGTGGCCGATCTGCTCATCTCGCGGGCCATTGTGTCGAACCGCGTAGACGGCGTGAAAGTCAATTCAGACGGGGTAATAGCCGTGCCGACTGACAATTCAGTGTATTTCGCTGTATGTAAGAGATTCCTCGGTGGTTTTCGGGGTTTCTGATGGTTTTTCGGTATAAAATGAGCTCAATTAGGATAATATACTGACACGGAATATATCAGCGCCCTGTTGGCCACGGAAGTGAGCAATTTGACTCATCTGATTCCAATACTTTCTTCCGAGTATCAGAAGATGTCTTTATCAAGGATCTTCCTTCGGTATTCTCGGAGGTTTACTGTGAGTGACGGCGGAGCTCAGGTTCAGAGCGTTGAATGGCGTTAAATGGCGTTGAAGGATGTTAAAAATGCTTTTGGAAGTTGGTTAAATTGCAACTAACAACTCCAGCGAACCGTGAAGAGCAGTTCCTATGGCAAATACACAATGTGGATGTAAAACCGCACGCTATTGAGTGGTCGGACAATTTTTTAGGCCAGACAAGGGGGTAAGTCTAACGGAGATATTGGGAATTTGGGAATTTAAGCGGATATGAGTGGAAAGGAAGGGAAAGAAAGGAAATATTAAGAAGCGCAAGTCTTGAAGGAAGGAATGGAATAGGAAAAGTTGTCAGAATCTTATGGGTTCCTAAATGTCCAATGAGTATCTCAATAATTCAACCCATGGGTTTCTCAGAATTGCGAAGTGTTGATTTTTGGTACCCTTTTAGTTTATTTTGGTCTTTTCAAGTACTTCATAGTTGTTTGCTGCTTAGTATTGTCTGTTTTCCCTGTAGGATGCTCGTAGGTCACTGAGAAGCTGGTAAAAAGTAGGGAAGAAGAACCTGGAGAGTAAATGGTGGAAATGCGGTGAGAGGAAAGTCTGGTAACTGCTGGTATTTAATGGGAGACTCTTGGGAATTGTAGCGGAAACATATGGAAGTGCATTTTGGTGAAAATAAATGATACATAGAAGATACGGTGAACAAAAGCTGAGCAAACTATTAGTTTTTTTGTCCTATTGGGGAACTTTTCGGAATACATTAAACGAACGGAATTTTGGTTGAGATTAAAACTTCGCAGCAGCCGGCGTTTGATCTCAGAATATAAGATTTCCTCGGGTTTTGCTTATATCATTGAAAAGGAAATATCCCTATTTAGGCAGATTCTGAGTTATTGTATTGTAGAAGAAAGTGTTTCCGATGGTGTGTCTGTATTCTCCTTCCTTCCTTCCTTCCTTCCTTCCTTCCTTCCTTCCTTCCTTCCTTCCTTCCTTCCTTCCTTCCTTCCTTCCTTCCTTCCTTCCTTCCTTTTATATCTTCTAACAACCCAGTTGTCTATTAGCCCTCCTCACAAGTCGCTCAGAAGTCTACATACTAGACTATCACCGCTCAAACGGTATAAATAAATGGTCTTTGGTAAGTTTCCTTCATCCAGCTCCTATAATTATCTCCAACACTGCCTAACACTGCCAGATATGTCACTGCACAAACCTGCTAGCAGAAAACTCCGGCGTGGACCTTGCAAACCCGGCAGTAGACGAAACAACTTTGCAAAGCATTTCAGCTCACTGTATGTATTTAATGCGTAGGCAGGACTGTTATTCCTCATATCTAACATATTCAGGTATTAGCTGGTCTCCTAGCATATGGCAAAATGGTAAGAAAGTGTGTTTCTTAGCTCTCGGGATGCATACGGGTGAAATTCGGCTCTTCCGCGCTTGTGGTTCCGTAATTGAGCTTGCGGGATTTTACCCGTCGTCTTTCAGAGCTGTCACGGGCCTCCGGTGGACTGCACAGGTCGAAGAAGGACCACAGAGTACCCAGACGGCTTCGAAATCCTCAGATACGGCTTCTTTCCGTGCTTGGATTGTCTTCGGCACAGACTGTCACGCGTTACAAGCAGTTTGCTGCGCCACAGACTCTGCTGCTGACTCTTCCGCTGCTGATCTGCAGTTCGGCCCGCAGTTTCAACTGCTTGGCCCGGATTCTCGGCCGATTTCGGCAATAACCACAGCGACAGCCACATTGGCCGGGCAGAAAACTGAATTCATCGCAGCCACTCGGCCGGGAGTACTGTATGTGTGGGCTCTCCCGCTTTCTGCTGCGCCACACGAGCCACAATTGCTGGCTACCGTTTCTTTAGACTCCCGAGATTATGTGAGTTCTCTGCGGGTTGACGCACTGCAACTTTCGGATAGCGGAACCATAGACATTTTCTGTGTTTATGTGGCAGATTCGCCGGTTACTCTGCGGCTCCATGTGCCGACAGGGGCCGTGAAGGCTGTAAAATCGACTGTGGCTGCAAAATTGGAGGCGAAGTTGCGGAAATGGAAACGGGCAGTCGGTGGCGCAGCTGGTGTGGCGCAGCAGAGTGTTCCGGTAGTGAAAGTGAAGGGTTTCGACCTTACGGGCGCTGCCCCGCTAAATTTCGGCATAGTTTTGTACCAAATTCTGCCGACTGTGGGGTTGCTGCATATGCAACCGGGTGAGATGCAGCATAGACTGAGTTTTGTCTCGTTGTATGAGCGGAAGTGGGGCTCAGCGGGGCAGGAGACGTCGGTAGGGTCGGAAGAAATAACGGGAGCTGTGAAGGCAGCGCTGCGGGGTTTGCGGACGCCCTGTGTTCACGTAAACTGTCTGTTTCTGTGGATATGGCAGGGTTTAATAGAGCGGGAGGCGCAGTCGGAAGTGCGAAGCTGTGTAGAGTCGGAAATGAAAGCTGTGGCGCAGTTGGAGTACAGAATAAAAGAGGCGGAAGCGGAAGCGGAAGCGGAGGAGGGGGAGGGGCTGGCGGAGACTTTGCAACGGCTTTTCGTGCGCGATAACCGCGTGTGGGCCCGTCGGCTGGCCCTTTTGTTTCTGTGGCATGCAGGACAGTTGTCCGCGGCGGAATTGCGGACCGAGGATGAGGCGGAAGTGCGGTGGCTGGCGCGGGTCGTGACAAGTCACCCGGCAGTGGCTTCAACCGGAAATTCGGCGGATTCTATGTCGGAATTGGACAGGTTTGTACTTCAAACGTATCGGCAGTTGCTGGCTACCGCAAAGAATCCCTCGGAACCTTTGCAGGTCCCGGAATTCCCGCCTGTGACTCTTTCCGCTGGTTCCGCGGTAGTACAAACGTTTAGTTTCCCTCGTGGATCAGCCGTACAATTAGAAACTGTGGAATCCGATTCTGGCCACGTATGGGCGCGGTGTTCCGTTACACTTTTGCCGCTTCTGGGCCCGGATGAGTTGGTATGCGAAGGATGCGGGAAGAGCGTTGTAGAGGCGAAGTTATTTGACCAGCCGGCGGGCCCGGTGGTGAATATTCTACTGGAAGAATTGGAAGCCTGTTGTCTGTATTGCGGGGGCAGATTTGTACTGTACGAGAGTGTTTAAATAGATGAGTAAAGAGAAATTTAGAGGCGCGGTGGATAAGGTGGGTAATTATGTGTCGGATGTCAGTGGAAACAGTGAGTTTTCTGTTTAAGATGTCTTGTGAGTAGTTTAGAGAAGAATTTGGAGAAGAATTTGGCAGACTGATGGTCGGTGGTTTGATGATTGGTTTGATGACTATTTTTATACCGTATTTTTAAAGGAAATGGCTGTCACTGATGAGTCGTTAGTTTTGTCACCTCCAATTTATCATTCGGGGCTGTCAATATATAAGAATGTCTGATTATTGAATGGTGAGCATGGATTTGGGATCCTGTATATCTTACAAGTACCTTACAAGTCACATATACTGAAATTACATTAACTGTTACAGTGAAATTACATTATTAAGTTTCAATAGAATGCAATACAAATGCAATAATGTACTATACTATACTATATCATGGTATTTTTCTTCTGATGACATACGCCCCTCAAGTCTAGCAAGTATTGAGCAAACGGGGTATCACGGCGAACAATCAACTACGTACTTTGTAATGGCGATTCCATTAATTCATCATGCAATAATCGGCACCTGAGGATGATAATTCTCTGCTATGGATAACTCAGTATCAGCTATACGTTGAGTTTCAGAATTTTCAGGTGATTTCCAAGGGTTAAGCTTAGCCCTCTTCCATCCTTTGCTCTTTTGTTGATGTTTGAATGCTCGAGTGATACGTAAATGACGTTTCTGTTTCATTTTCTCATTCCAAACTGGGAAAACAGTTCTGGAAATCCAGTTTCGATATTTTGCTAATTCAGGCCATTGTCTCGCCATATTAGACGTAGCTGGAGGAACAATTCCTCGATTAATTGGCTTGAACCGAACACCTTGGTTACCTATATATTTTCTATGACTAAATATTTTACTAGTTTCCCCTTTCCATAATGAGAAAAGTGCCGTTAAAACTGCAAATACTAACACTTCTCGCTCAATAGCCGTCGGATCGTACTTCAGTTCAACGTCTTTAAACTCATTCGTACCCATAACAACGTCTGCTATCTTTACTGGAGTTTCTACGCCATTAATAACCTTCATAAGCTCTAAACATCGTGCTTTCTTGTTCCACCTGTACCGAAGTTCCTGTAAACGCGGGCCCGAGAACACGCTGAACTCCTGAAAAGTATCACGAGGGGAGAAAACTCCCAATTTCTTGTGAACTGTTTTAGTCATTATCTCCATATAGTACTGTTTATCCTCGTGATGCTTTTTAATTGCAAACCAATTAGACCCCAGTCGTCCTGTATGAACCAAACCGCGCATTTCGTCAGTTTGTGCTGAATGAATATACCGAAATCCCATCTTCTTTTCTACTGTGTAAATAGTTCCGTGGGTTTCAGATACAATTTTGATATTCCGTGATTGTGAAAACACGTCTGGTGTAACATATAGAGTATGATGATGTGGATTGAGTGGTTCATTGCTCTGTAAACTCAACAAACGCCGGTTTTCGCGTCTCCGCTGATGTATTCGGTCCAAATGTGAATATGCCGACTTCGAAGCTACAGCTATTGACACGCCCGAAGCCACTGCAAGCACTCCTCCTACTACAGCCGCCACAGCTGGGTCCATTTTTCAGATATATCAGAGAGATTTACAGGAATATCAGGAAACAAAATGTAGACTTGTGGCTCACCAGAGTCAGCAATACAAGTCGCCCAGCGTTCTTCAATTTCTGGATCAACAGCATTTCACCCTTACTGTTTATATATTCAGCTTAGTCTTAGGTACACCTTAATAGCCGGGATAATTGGTTAACCGGTTTGTCGATTTATCTTCCGAGAATTACCTGTGGATTATATTCTTTTCGGGCCGAGAACAATAGGAAGAAGAAATGCCGAGCCCGAGGGCTGTTTGTACTCATTTATATATGTAATAAATTTCGTGTTTGTAAACTTTTCATTTATCATATCACAAACACCAAATTTATCACCATTTGATTTGAAAACTTTCATACGCGTTTTCGCGTCATATAACGAACGATGGCTTATCGGTGTGCGGAAATAAATTACTCGGAGTTGCCAGCGGAGTCTGAGATCGGCTTGTTGTCGGAGTTACAAATGCGTCGGACAAGGAGTTGAGGCTCGACGAGCTGTTGTTGTTGTCGTTCTGGTACAACATGAAAGACCCAGGAACAGCAGCATAGCCATCGTCATCCAGAAGCCATTCTGGATCTCCTATAGCTTTCTTGCCTCTAGTCCAGGCTTTCTGAGCTTCTATCCACGCCGGGGGCAGCATCACGGCCTTCGGCACGCGGGAGTCCTTGGAACGCGATCTCAACGGAGGCACAGGATCTGACACTTTGAATATCAGATAAGCGGATGCTGCCTCGGCGACTCCGTAGAATAATAGTCCGAAGTACGGAACTTGTATAAGAAAATAGTATAGAAGGCCAAATCCAAATAAAACTCCCGAACGGGAATTCATCCACTGTTTCTTCTCTAGTCTGGTGAATGGAAGGCGGCTGAAGTACGGGATAAGCAGCTCCTGTATTAAACTGCGAGATCCGTAGAATACCGATAGGAACCATATAAGATACACTCTATCTACAGCCAGAGAAGCAGCAAAAATACATAAAGCGGTAGGCACTCCTACGTACTGATAGAATGTGTGGAAAGCTACGGCGAAAACCACTACAGGTCCAATATAAGGAGCACGGGAGAATATAAGAATAACCAGAGAAATAGTAGTGCGAGTCATATAACTAGAAACAAATTGTAGGAATCCGTCTCTTTCCACTGGAGAAACGAAGAATTTATCATACAGCTTCACAGCTTCGTCCAGCTTCCAATAAGTCATCCATTTATGTTTATGAGGTGAGAATCGTCTCTCTGTATGCGTATGAGTACCATATTCGACCAGGTTATGATAGTAAGAAGAATGCGAGCCCGGATGCTTCATTGAGTAGATTTTATCAGCAAATTGCAGACTTTCCAGGAATATAGAGTCAATTTCTGGCCGTATAAACCTCACAGAACGGATTAATAAAGGATGAACATTGAAAATGTTCTTGTAGAGATACCCAAGCCAAGATATTCCAGTATTAAGAGCATGAATAACGGCAAGATCTTGTTCCGCGGTACGATAGCTGATAAAAGGGATAAACCGAGCAAGCAAATAGAGAACAAACTTCGTCACCGCAAAGGGCAGCCACAGTAGGATTTGAATAGCAGCTGCTATGATAATAGCAAAGACTGCCTGCTTGTAATACTCATGACGCAGCAGATTAGGATTCTGTAAAGACCTGTAAGCTCCTAGAATGCCAAGCTGAACTCCCCGAGCTATAGCAAGCAGGGAAAACTCCGGTGGTGGCCGGGAAAGGAATATAGGAGACGGCATTGGCTTTTACGCTTCTGAGAGTGAATGGTGGAAAGAGAATTGATTCTATGATCTATGAGGATCTATGAGGAGTTATGAGGATCAATGAGGATCTCAGATCCTGGGAGACCTGAGTGATTCAACATGAACTTCTTGATGTTGTACAGCTGGTAAATGGTGGCCCAGTAAATGCAGCTTAACTATAATATGTTTATTCTTTTCCTTTAGCCGTTTCTAAGTCGAAGAGCTATTTGTCAATTCAGAGAAGCAATAACCTCGGATCTATGTGGGTCTTAGGGTGATTTCATTGTCACTTCGACGTTTCTGGTGAAACGGTCCGAGTCCTTAGCAAATCAACAGTTCAGTATTCAGCTGAAATACATTACTGACCCTCAGATATCATGGAAAGCTATCAATTATGTGATAATATTCATCCTCCGCTTATCAACTCAACGGCCGGGCCCTACGAGGAAGGATGGAAATATATGTGACGTAATCGGATATTCCTCGGGGCGGAATTTTCACATGATAATGAAATTTCTAGAAAGCGAAGGCAGCGGAAGGAAAAGAAAGGAAGCAATGCGGTGAATAGCAGGGGTGATTCAGTTGCGGGAGTGATCAAAAAGGTTTAAGGAGTTTTGTAGAGTTATTTGTAGGGAATGTGGGCTGAATTGCGTTGCCCAGAAGATCAGAGGGGTGTTTCTACGAGGCCCAAGCGGAACACATTCAAGGTCAGACACTGATCGAGGGGATTCGTACAGTGTGAACTCCTGAAGTAAAGGTCCGATAGATATTTCCATTAAAATACAAGAGGCATCGTCGGTAATTACTCTTCGGCAATTCTGAACTCCAGTAGACCTACCGAGCTACAGTACAGCACAGCACAACGAACCTCAACTAACCTCCCTCTGCGACCTTCACAAAGACAGCATATATAGCAATTCAAAATACTAGAACTCGAATAACACATTCAACCATATAAAAACACACCGCTTCATCCGTGTTTCGGCTATTTATCCATCCGATCCGTCCCGTTAACCGAATATTTTTCACCGATCTGATAAAAATTATATGCACAAATCTGCACGTTTATGCACTCTTCTGCACAACCGAAATTTCAACTCCTTGCCGATCCCTTGCAGCAAAGCAAAGGACCACCTAAACAGCCCAGAATCACACTCAAACAACTGTAAACTCTTCCTCCACGTATATACTCCCATATTCTACCCATTTCCCTTTTCTAAATTCACAATAACCCAAGCTATGCCCCACTTCCATACCACCCTCTCAGCCTTCCCGGTCTCACCTCTCATGCACGAATTCCCAAAACGGGATCCCACTCGTGTCCCAAAGCAAGAAACTTCCAATTGAAAAACCAGTTATTTCCGCGAAACCTCCGATATAATTCCGAACGCAGCCGACAGCACAGCCTGGTGGTCTCGGCGTGGCTTTCACGTAGTTTTTAATACACTTTTGGTACACCAAGCAGTAACCACAGCGTCACATCAGCCTGTCTTTTTGAGCATTCCTGCTGAGAAAGCATAGTGCAGTGTTATTGAAGCAGCATAAAGAGTGCGAGTCTTGTGAAGGTAAGCATTGTTTGCATCAGGGATCGGATACCCTACAGGGGGGTTTGCCTGCTTTTATGGAGAATTTCTGTCTTCTGATGATGCTTATAATGGAATTTGAGCTATGGATTTATCACCATATTTCCTATAGACTATTGAGAACACTATCTAACACGTCATATCTTCATCAGATCTAGCAGGCTCATCTATCCCTGTAAACTACTCAAGCGTAGGAACTCATTTCACACTTTGGAGTTGTCCAGCGGCACGAAATCCTTTCTGGTTTTCTTCCTCTTTATTGATAGATTGTGCAGACGTCAGCTGACCCACCAGTCTCTGGTTTGTATGACTGAATCTCTGAGTAGATCTGAGTATCAGCATATATTAGTTGAACTGGTTGAAGCCATTACTGTCTCAGTGTGACAGAAACGTAGAGGAAACTCCCATAATCAGTCAGTTTTACAACCTGTTATTATGCCTTCTAAGAAAGCCTCTTCTGAGGCTAAAACTCACAAGAAATCTTCACATGGTTCTCCAGCAGCAAAGAAAGGTCCGACTATCGTTGTCAATGAAAAGGAACGCAAGAAACAGAATTTCATCATCAGGGCACTATGGACGTTTGTTATGATTGGCGGGTTTCTGCTTATCTTAGCTGCGGGCCATCTGTGGACGATTGCTCTTGTTTTAGTACTTCAGATTATGACGTTTAAAGAGGTTATAAATTTAGCATCAGTGAAACCGACGCAAATGAGGAATTTACCATACACTTCTATGCTCAATTGGTATTTTCTGGCCACTACAGTGTTTTATTTAGATGGAGAGAGTTTTATCTACTATTTCAAGCATATTATTCTCGTGGATGCCTTCCTTTTGCCCTTTGCTAATCACCATAGATTTGTATCCTACTGTCTGTATGTATTTGGATTTATCTTCTTTGTATTCTCACTGGAGAAAGGATATTATAAGCAGCAGTTTACCCAGTTCTGTGTTACACATATGTGCTTGCTGCTTGTCGTATTCCAGGCTCATTTGATCATCAACAATATCCTTACCGGTCTTTTCTGGTTTGTGCTTCCAGCGGCTTTGGTAATTGTAAACGATATCTTTGCCTATCTGTGTGGAATCACGTTTGGTCGTACTCAGCTTATAGCTATATCTCCTAAGAAGACCCGAGAGGGATTTGTAGGGGCGTGGATCTGTACAACTATTGCTGCTGTGCTGTTTACGCATGGTCTTATCCGTTATTCTTACGTTATCTGCCCAGTTACTGATCTCGGATCGAACGTTTTCAGTGGGTTAGTGTGTGAGCCGAATGCTGTGTTTTTGCCTGCTGTTTATCATGTTCCGGAGTTTATTGCTCGGCATATCGGCAAGGATCTGATTTCTTTCCCTCCTATCTACATTCATGCGGGTGTTATTGGGTCTTTTGCGTCTCTAATTGCTCCCTTTGGTGGGTTTTTCGCTTCTGGATTGAAACGCGCTTTCAATATCAAGGATTTCGGTGATACGATTCCTGGGCATGGTGGGATCACTGATAGAATGGACTGCCAGTATCTGATGGGGTCTTTTGTCTATCTGTATTACCAGACGTTTGTTGCTACTCACCATGTGACTGTCGGATCAGTACTGCAGCTGGCAGTGATGAATTTGAGTCATGAAGAGCAACTGCAGCTGGTGAGTGCTCTGCACAAGTATTTGTATAACGCTGGACTTATCAGTGACAGGGTTTACAGATGTTTGTCTGCGTGATGTGAAGATACGGTGTGATTTACGGCATTGTAGGAAGAATATGGAGGAGATATGACAGTTCAGTGTGATAATTTTCCTGTTTGATCTTGAATCTTATCATGGTTTGATACTCTACTGTATTGTTTGGCACAAACTTATCTATTATCTTCTCTTTCTTTCCTACAATGGTCGCTCCTGTTTCCTCTTTAAAGACTTTATTGGAGTACTTATCTCGCATCTCAAGAACTCGATCTTACTATGCTGCTCCAACCCTTTCCCCGTGAATTGAATTTCAGTTTCGGGAATTGCTCCTGACTATCCGATTTTCAACATTTCGAACCATTCGCCTTAGTTCATTCAACATTCTCAACGCTATAGCCCTGGTGGTTCACAAGTACACGATACCCCGGTTTTGACCTTTTTCCCCCTCGATCTGTTTTTCTCTCTCTTTTCTTTCATTTCTTTTTGTTGTTCAACACGCTATATAGAAACTGGGGGTATCAAATAGTAAATATACAGTCTAATATGTTCATTTGTATGTTATGTATACTATACATTCCCTGTGAAACTCAGTCTAGAACTGTCCGATGCTACGAAGAACGAACTAGAATCCGGAAAAAAGGTTCAGTAATTCCAAGGTAAACAGTATTGCTGAAATATTTACAGTATTCGGCTGAAAAATATCCCGGAGAATTGTATTAACCATTCTAACAGCCCTTTATGAACGATCAACTAGGCTCCAAACGAGGGGAGACTTTATGTAAAATGAGGGCTTTGTATCACGTGAATCTCACCTGCCCTAGAGTCGGGGTTAAGTTTCACACGTCCACTAGTTAAACGTTTTTCCTAATCCGGAAATAATGAAATTTTTTCTGACAAAACCCTCTCACAGCAACCCACGCAGACGCCTCACCCCCCACTCTGCCACTCACTGGCAGGGCAGAGCCTCACTGTATACTGTCATTCACTGGTCATACACGCACATAGATGAAGTTATAGTGTTTTCGAATTTGATACTTTGAAAGAAGATTGTGCTGTTGATGCTGTTGTATGAAGAGTATCGTATCATCATCAACAAATACTAAACTCATAATCATTCAAGATGACTAGTAAGTTGCTTTTGTCAGGAAATCAGGGAACTATGAAACGGAACGGGCACGGCATTAGATGAGCAAGCAACATGATTCCCGAGACTATCAACAACTTTTCAACACTATTCTCGGCAGCCGATGTTAGAACGGCCCAATATACAGCATCTATATTGATTCACCCACAAAACCTGTGATTTTCAATGCGTCGCACCGTTGGCTATCACTTGTTCTTCTATATTGTTCGAAATGCAACGCACAAGTGCCAGAGTCGAATTATGAGTGATACGACGTTTACCGGAGCTCAGTTGGGATTATCGAGTCTACTGCGCTTATCCGATAGCTGCTCCGTTTATTCAGTATCCCTGTGTTTCGGTTCTATTGATATAAACGACATTTCTTAATGAACATTTACTAACTTATCTACAGAGGGTACCACTTCTTTTGGTAAAAAGCAAAACAAATCTCACACTGTGTGCAGAAGATGTGGTAAGCGATCCTTCCACATCCAGAAGTCTACCTGTGCTTCCTGCGGATACCCTGCTGCTAAGACCAGAAAGTACAACTGGAGTGTTAAGGGAAAGAGAAGAAAGACTACCGGTACTGGACGTCTCAGATACCTGAAGTTGGTTGACAGAAAATTCAAGAATGGTTTCCAGACTGGCGCTCCTACTCCTAAGGTTGTTGCCTAAACGACAATGAATTAATTATGGATAATTTCTCAAATAAACCTTCATTCATGTATTTTTGATAGAGTAAGAAGCTATGAGGTGGGACTGGGTGATTTTCGTTGCAATAGAGACTGGATAGGAAGCAGAAAACTTGTGGGTATTGGTTTTTTACGTTTTGAAGTATACCGGAGGTTATCGGCTCTGAGATGAGGGACTGACAGCTGAGAACAGGAAGTGTACTGGGCAGTCAGATGTCCAGAATTCGGCCTGTTCTTCCATATGATACTTACAAATTTGCATAATGACCAATTCAGTTTGCTATATGCCGTCTGGCCAATTATTAGTCCTACTTTTTGATTCTGTTTATTCCGCCGATCGTTCCTATATTAGTTTTGAAGGGCGTAACCGGGCAGTAAGAACCAATTTCGAGGAATCCATTTAATCCAGCAACACACCCCAACCTCATAATTATGCGTAGTTATCTTATCGTTTCATTTGAACTGTAGTATTTCATTTATCTCATCTCTCCGGGCTCAGTCGACCAGCAATAGTAAAGAAAACCCATTCATCTATCTCACTTCCTCCCGCCCACCTAATCATCTACTATGAATTCAGTAAACTCACAGTTTCCACAATTTCAGTTAAGCAAACGTTTCTTTCTCTCTTGACCAGCTGTCAAATCTCTTCCAGCCTCCATCGTCCTGTTCTATCAGAATTCGGGCCGAGTTCTTCCAACAATAAGGTTCTGTTCATGCGCATCCGGCATATACATGCATCATAATTTCCCCGATATGGCTCGTATCTTTCCGCATTTGTCGACTCGCAGGTGTTCACATTCCTGATTAGAACACGCGAATCGAGGCTGGTTTCCAACCCGTTTATGACTTCTCTGAAACGGGTGAAATACGGTCCGAAAACGGAAACAACCGATTGACATATCCAACATGAATCTGAAAAAGATCAGAAACCGACCACCGAGCAAAGGAATAGGATGCTAATTTCAAGCAATTTCAAATCTCGAACTGATTAGAAACAGTTTTGACCGCAACTCGCCTAAGTTTGATCTAGAATTTACCTTTCAACCAGCCGCTGGTTTCTAAATCAGGTTGGATCATGAAAATCTGACAAGATGAGCTGAATTCACCGGATTATCTCATTGTATATAACTCCTCGGCCCCCAGCGGGCCTGAGAGCCGCATGCTTTCAGTTCGTGCCCTCTTTTGTTGTCTCAGAGTTGTTTTGGATACTAACTGCTCGTTCATTCGTTTATATTCTGCTCAGATCAAACAACTACTCCTGTTGTCTCAACAGCATTCACTCCTTTGTTTGATCATCATCTGCAGTTTTCCAACTCTAGAGCATCTCCAGTTCCTGTGCTTAATTACAGACCTTCATTCGCTTATACAACTGATTATCAGTACTACAACTATCACTATCACATTTACCCCGGCAAGTCACAGTAGACTTCCTGTTTTCCAAGATACTACTCTCGTCTTGGATCTAATATCCTAGCTTCTGGCCTACAGCTCAAAATCGTTCGCTAATTACAACCTGAGCTCACAATGACCACAGCCAGAACCACACTTTTCCTGCTCACATTCCTGGCTTTCCTGCAGCTTAGTTGCGCAGCTCCAGTCAGGAAACGGAGAGACTATGAAGTTGTCCCCGTGGCACCTCACTTGGCTGCCCGAGACGATGCGGACGTCACTTTCGATGCCACAGTTGTCTACACAGATCCTAACGTACTGACAAACACGATATGGGAATTGTACACTCCTAGTGCTGCTATCGTTACTATTATGGAGACTATTGGTGACGTTCCTACCTCTACTGCTGAAGCTTCCACCTCTGAGGAACCCCAGGAGACTGAAGCTCCCACGACAGAAGAACCTCAGGAGACTACCGATGCAGCCCCAGAGCCTGAAACTCCGAGCTCTGCAGAGACTTCCGACGACACTACCACTTATACTCTCACTTCTACTCTCACCGAGGTGAACCCCAGCACGACGTTCGGCCCACAGATTGTCACTATCACTTCCACCCCGGAGTCCTCTGATCCAACTGACGCCGCTACTGATGCCGCTACGGAAGCCGCTACGGAAGCCACGACTGAAGCTGCAGCTGATCCTACAACTATTGTGGAGACCGTGCCGACTACAAACGTTCAGGTCGATACGTATACCTCAGGGACGATTGTGCAGAGCACTCTCACTGTTAATAGCCCAGATCCTACGACTACAATCTCTGCTTCAGACTCTGAATCGTCTCCTGTATCAGTTTCCGGCCGGCCGGACTACATTGTCTACTCTCCCTACAACGACGATTCGAGCTGCAAAGCCTACGACACAGTCTACGCGGATTTGACTTTGGTTAAAAACAAGGGAATTGCAGCTATCAGGATGTATGCGACAGACTGCAATTCCTTGCAGACTGTGCAGCCTATTTGCGAGCAATTGGGTCTGAAAATCATGCAAGGATTCTGGATTGGCCCAGAAGGTGTAGATTCTATTGACAGCAGTGTCTCGGATCTTATTAACTATGTGAAAAGCTCTACTTCTGGATGGTCTCTGTACCCTCAGATTCTAGTTGGTAACGAAGCAGTATACGGTGGATACGTTACAGCAGATGCTCTGCTGCAGAAGATTCAATCGGTGAAGCAGCAGCTCCGAGACGCTGGGTACACAGGCCCGGTTTCCACAGCTGAACCCCCGAATATTTACCAAGATAGCCCTCAGCTGTGCACGGACGATGCCCTGGATTTCGTCGGTATTAATGCGCATCCGTACTTTGATGCTTCGTCAACTGCTGACCAGTCTGGATCGTTTGTGTTGGGCCAGATTGCTGTAGCTAAGGGAGTGTGCAATAATAAGGACGTTCTGGTAGTGGAAACTGGGTATCCCACGCAAGGAGATACCAACGGTGGTCAAGTACCCAGTCAGGATAACCAACGGGCGAGTATTGACTCGATATTGCAGTCGGTTGGAAGCCAGTTTGTACTGCTCACCATGTATAACGATTACTGGAAGGATCCCGGTGCCTACGGGGTTGAGCAGTATTTTGGGGCCATAGATTTGTTTTAGCACATAATTGGGATGGATAGGTAAAGGAACAAAAGGTATAAATTATGATTGTAGGAAAATATGACTGAGATGCGATGGAGTAAGCAGGAAAAGGAGGTGTAGGAAGAGAGGAGTCGGGGTACAGTAGAATCTTGATTGAACCAGCTTGGAGTTTGATATTTATAAACAGAGAAAGGTGGGAAATGGAAGGGAAATACAGTGGAAATACGGTGGAAAGAATAACAGAAATCACATCCTACAGGTATTCATAGCTCATTTCACGTTTCTGATTACATAAAACAATAAGATCGTCAAACCGTTGAACGTCACCTAGAAACTCGATAAAACCAAAAGAATAACCAGACCAAACCCACTCTACATTGACCAAGAAAATAGCAAAATATGAAGGAAACCCAAAAGAATCATTGTTTCACCCCGCATCATCTATCAAAACTCCACGATCTTATTCGGGAAAAACTCATCAATGAGTTCCAAGTAATAAGGCTTCAGAAGCTCTATATCGTACTTCTGATCAGCTTTAGAATACAAATCATAAGGATTGAACTCCTGAACTGCTTTCAGCATCGCTTCGTCTTCCTTGTTCATAAGATGCCTGTAAGCTCCTTCTGAATGCCAGGGATAGAAAGAATGATACCTAATCATAGCCAACGCTTCGTCCGGCAACGTACTCTGAGCTTTAGCAATATGGAACATATACTCATCGTGACCCCACGACAGCATAACGTTCGACAAGCCACAGTGTTCCGTGTAGATTCCACATTCTTTTGAGTATATAGGATGATGATAATCGGGATTCCGTTTAAAGTATTCATGAAATATTATCTTATCAGAGAATTTACAGCCTACAGGAAAAGTATCTCCTACAACGTCCCACTGGCCCTCGGCATCGAAAAAATACAGCAGTTTCCCCAAATCGTGAATCAGTCCTGTAAGCTGCATCCAGCGGGGTTTCCCGTCTCGTCTGATAGCCTCAGCTGTTTGAATAGCATGATCAATCTGGGATAACTCGGTATCGGGATCAGATTGATCAATGAGCCTATTCAGCTTTACCAGGGCTTCCCAAATAGTCATTTTCGCTCTCATTTTCGTTTTAAAATTAACGCGGGCTTGAATATTAAACGCTACAGTCTGTTTAGCGTGTTGTTCTCGGTAGAATTTAGAAACACGTGAGCATGCCAGCTCGTACTGCCGGAAGGAGTCTTTGTTTTTCGACTGTTTGTAGAACGTATCGTGGGTGTCGAGGGGTTTAGCTGGTGAGTTCCCGTCGTCTAGTTGTTCTTCTGAGTCGTAAAAAGGCGGATTTGATGATTTCTGAGTTTCGGGGGTTCCATTCTCAGAGTTCAAGCCAGAGGAGTCACCTGACGCAAAGTCTGCAGGACCAGAACGACTTTTCTTCATGTTTGCAGCTTTCCGGGTATCCGAGGGAGTCTCCTCGGCATCCGAGAGGGATTCTTTACGGATCTTTTTCCGTAGTCTGTCCACTTCCTGTACGTCATCGTCTATGGATTCCAGCAAGTGGCCTTTGCCGAGGTTTTTATAGCGGTGATCGACCGTTTCGGAAGTAGTAGTAGCCGACATCTGTTGCGGTACGGCAGGCCGCGTACCTCTTGAAATTCGAGATCGGGAAGAATTTGACACCTGCGAAGTTTGAAGTTCCGTGAAGTTCAGTTATTTTCCAGCTACCAGAGGGCCTTTCAGTGTGTTGGTTGGCTATGGCAGCTTTTTAGAAGCTTTTTTTCTTGAGTTTTCCCTTATTATCCCTCGTTTTTGGGTGAATCTGTCAAGTTTTCGGCTCGGTATTTCAGGCGACGCGGCTGTGAAATCGGATGTGCCGAAAGGTTTTCGGATTATCCCGTTTATTTTATTTATTCCGTGTGTTGCCATGAAATTGTAGTTTGTGATTACGTGATATGCTATTTGATTTTGATTACGTGATCTAGATTAAAGGTCTAGACTCGAGCGGGGGGTTATTCGAGAGATGGATTAGCGGGAGCATCGAAGCGGATGATCCGTCGGCCGGTTCAAAAGCCGAGAATGGTACAGACTACGATTGCCGAAGTGGCTTGAGGTGCCGAAGCATGTAAATTCAAGATAAGATGTGCATACCTGTTTACGGGGACGCCCCCTGGGAACCGTATATATCAAGCTATGTAGTACCGAGGAGAATTAAATAGTAACAAATATGAATCACAGGACTCTTATAAAGCCCTAATAGAAGCCGCTGGGCTCTGCTTCGTCATGTCTTCCTCGGTGATTATAAACTCGTCGTCGAGTTTAGTCGAAGAAGTAGCGTAGTTAGCAGGAGTGATGATCTGCGAGTCGTCGGGTCGAGTAAATACAGTGAATGGATTCCCTGACCTTAGACTCATAATATACATAACTACACTGCGAGCTGCCAGCACAATAAACCCTGATAGCAAACCTCCAACTGGCGCGGCAACAAAGGCGCCGAAAGGACCCCAGTTGTCGACATAGAGTCCGTCCATCAATAGCAGCAAACGACCTCCTTCACGAGCTGAGTCATAGTAGATAGTTCCAAAGATGAATACAGTAAGAATTCCTCCAAGTCCACCACCGATAACCTCCCAGCTTTGTATGAAGTAGAAATGCTTGGAAAGTCCCAAAAACATTACAGGAATCACTGATGAAGACACCAAATCAGCAATAAGGAAGATTTGCAGCACATTAGGAGCTCTGGTGGCTACTACTACAGCTGGAACCATAGTTAAAACAACTAGAGCCCTAACGTACCTCAGCTTCAGCTTATTACGGAAAAAATCATTAGAAATAGTGGAGACCATCCCGGAAAGCAAAGAATCAAAAGCTGCAGTCGAGAGGGAAACTGAAAATACCAGTACAAATCCAATGATCCAGCCAGGCATTGTAGAAACAATCATAAAGAAAGAGTACGCTCCCTCTTCTGATTGCGGCGGAATCATCCCGGACCACACAGTAAGCAGTCCGGTACATCCAACGAGGACCAGGAATGCAAATATAACTACTGTAGCAATGATACATCCAATCCACAAATCACGATCTGACCGCGAAGCAAAAGTACGCAGCCAGAATCCCGACAGGAAACAGTCATTTGTAGCAATCGCCACAGGCAAAATGTACAGCAATTTCCATCCCAGTTGAGAAGATTTCAAGTACCCACTGGAAGTGACCAGCGACGGCTTCACATCAACGTTTACTCCTATAGCTATTGAACATATTATCAACAGCAGAAACACCATTGCCCCTTGGATATTATCTGTGAGAAAAGATATCTCAAACCCACCAAAAGACGTGTAAATAGTAGTGACAGCACACTGTACCAGCATGACTGACAGAGCGTCCAGACCAGTGAGAGATTCAAAAGCGTACTGCACTGAGGTCAGCTCTGCAGTCATATAGAGGAACATAGTGAGGATTGTACAGACACTGAGGTACAGAGAAGTGTACAGTCCGTACCGCTGGTACACCCATTCAGTGAGTACAAATCCGTGGGGGCATCTTTTCCTTATAGCTGGGCCTGCAAAAGCAAACAGCAGGATAGGCAAGGCGGAGGCCAAGCCGTAGATGAGCAGTCCTTGCAGGCCTGCCCAGGCGGTGACGTCGGGGTAAGTTGTGAGGATTCCGGCACCCATTGCTGTTGTTGTTAGTGGATGCAGCGTGGCTGACGGAGGAGGGGGGAGGGTGGAGAGGGAGGAAAAGAGGAGAAGAATGAGAAGAGAGGAAATACCAAACAGAAAGTTGAAAGAGAAAGTATCTACATAGTCAAACAATCAAAAGTTCTAAAGGAAGTATTGAGACAGAATAAACTCGAATCAAATGATACCCGGATTACTCCATCAACATATCAATATCAATAGAAATGCCTATATCAACATCAATATCAACAGCAATCCAATAGTAGCCACATTTAAACATCTCAAGACGATTGCAAGATACAGAATCTACTAAAAAACTGGAATAATCCGGGAAATGTACGAATTAAAAGAGAATTCAGAATAGAGACGAACTCTGGAAACCAGAAATCCAAGTAGAATGCCGCAGGAAGAATAAATACAAAAGCACAAGTGAGGAAAAGAGAAGAACAAATCAAAAGTTCCGCAGTATCGGGAGTTTACTGCAAAAAAAGCAGTACAATAAAAGCATTGCAAATTGCAAGAATACAGAATAGGAATTTACACTTTTGATAGCCATACAATACACTATTCAAAAATTCAAGAGATTATTCTGCAAGAATAAATTAATCCGAGTCGTCATAACTCCTCCTATAATCTCTTTAATTCAAATAGTGCAATACGGCTACCAGTGCTATTCTCTATTCTCTCCCTGGTATCTGAACTCCTTTATACAATCCAGAATCTCCTGCTCATTCTTCCTTTTCCTCTCTTCCCCTGCTTCAGTTAATAATCTCCTACGCAATAAATACTATATTCCTCTCTTATAACGACTTATCAGTTCTCATTCCTTCTTCAGCCTCCTCTAAAACTTCCCTACGTGCTCCCCAGCGCCCCACACCCCTCAGGGCTCCGTCAGCATTGCAATTAAGCCCTGTATAATAGTAACAATTCTCACGCAAGTATTATCTTGTTCGAGTTCAGCCGGTATGTTCTCAGCATGTGCATATCCTAAGCTATCCACAAGCACCCGTTGTTACTATTTTCCATCTTCAATCTATGATGCCCAAAGCATCAGATATCAGATGATCTTCTGTAAATAGTTTTCAAGGATTTTTTTTTCTATTGCTCTGCACGCGCATTGCCATTTCATTACATTATCTGACTAGAATCTCTTCTTTTTATTACTTCAGTGCTGCTTGCGTTTCACTAATAACGCGAACGATGCTTCACCCAAACAGACGACACTTCGTTGCTACTATTACCATCTACTACCGGGCTTCTTTATACATACCTGAAGCAATGAAATTGAGTGCCAATGGCAAACCTGGATTGTCAGTATGATTGAATGGGGAAAGGAGTTATAGGTAAGAAAGAAACCATCTGATGACTTAGAAAGCTCTCTCTCTCTTTCAGCACAGAGAGAACCCAGCAGAGTGGGGGGTTGAAATATGCTGAATCATACCTTTCTGAGTTCCATTGTTATTGAGGAAATGTTTGCTGCTCAGTTTCCACACTGAAATGCCTACTCCTAGAACAAGGAAGAATCCATATGTGAGGAACGTCACAGCGTAGGAAGCTTGCGAAGAGATTGAACCCATGATGGAAGTGATTAAGCGAGTACTCGCCTAGATAAGAGTATGCAGAATGCAGGGCTATCAGACAGGAATTCTGCCGGATACTTCAGCTTCTAACGGTATTTCTGCTTGGATGTTCCCGTAGTGAGTAGCTGAATACCTTTATAGCAGTAAGCAGCTTCAATTCCACTCTTAGCAGTCGATTTTCCGTACTTTTAAAGAATTTTCCAGTACTCCAGGCATTTATATATTTCTCTAAAATATAGAAATTGCAAATTTCTGCTTGAAATCGATGACTATTCCAGTTCCCTTTCCTAATTCTTCCAAGGGATTGATTTTTCTCCTCATCGGTGGGCTCCGCTCTCCTGCAAGCCTACAACCCCTGTAAACGCATAATCCCCCTTGGCGCATATGCATTTAAACTTACTGCATATCTGCTGCATGTAAGTGCATAAACGTTAACTTTATATTTGCCGATGATGTAATCCAGAATTAAAATTTCAAATTCCTGCAGCAACACCGGAAAACGCGTATCTTTCCAAATTTCACTATCAGCCACTTTTCTGCTCGCACTATTTACGTGGCTTTCCGCACATTCTATTCCATTTCCGTCTCTATTGTGGCATTATTTCCGTTGCAGTTTGCCAGCTTATTGTTCCAATCTGCACTGAAATGCCGAGTCCCGTGAAGAATATCCGCGTTTATGCCCTGGTGGGTATAGTCGTGTTCCTGACTCTGTTCATTACACAGCAGTCGAGTTCACCGAGCGTTAAGGGCCTCGGATCGTACAAAACGGCCGAATCCTCGGCACAGCCTGTGCCGGAGAACACGTTTGTGCCCCTCGCAGACAGCGGAGACGCCGCCGCTGCCGAAACTGACTCGGATGTATCGGATATGGCACCTCCCTCGCTTCCGAAGCCTACAAATGACAGTGTGACTCGGAAACCTCAGCAAAGCACAGAACAGAGCTCTGGCGCTGAAAGTAGTAAGTCCGGTGGCGCAGCCAGTGGCGCAGCTGGTGGCTCAGACGACGCTGAAGACGCTAAACTGTCTACGCAGCTGGCTGATGCCGAAGAAGCCGAAGAGCCGGCTACCTGCCAGAACGACAAGTCCAACCAGTACGTTATTATGATTGACGCCGGTTCAACAGGTTCCCGCGTTCACGTGTATCATTTTGACACGTGCGCCGAAATGCCGAAGCTCGTAAAGGAAGAGTTTGAAATGCTGAAGCCTGGTTTGTCCAGTTTTGACACCGACGCGGAAGGAGCAGCGAAAAGCTTGGATCCCCTGCTTGATGTGGCTTTGCGGACCATTCCGGAAGAGTTCTACGCATGTTCTCCGGTAGCTGTCAAGGCTACAGCTGGATTGAGACTCCTGGGAGAGGAGAAATCGGACGCTATATTGAAAGCAGTACGTACTCATTTAGAGGAGGATTTCCCATTCCCAGTAGTCCCAGGCAGTGGGATTGAGATTATGAGCGGGAAAGACGAAGGTGTGTATGCGTGGATTACTACGAACTATCTGCTGGGCAATATAGGATCGTCTGCGCAGACTCCTACTGCTGCAGTGTTTGATTTAGGAGGCGGGTCTACACAGATTGTGTTTGAGCCTCAATTTGATGCGGCAAAACAGGAGGAAATGGCTCCAGGAGACCACAGATACGATCTGCAGTTTGGCAACCGTGATTTCGAGCTGTATCAGTGGTCGCATTTGGGCTATGGACTGATGGAAGGCCGTAATAAGATTAATGGACAGATTCTTAAGAGTTATCTGAAGAAACACCCTGAGCTGAAGCCGTTAGAGGATTCTGAAGCTGCTGAGTCAGGGAAGGCGAAGGCCAAGGCGCAGGCTAAGATTGTCAGTCCCTGTGTGCCTCCTGGGGTGACAGCTTCTGGTGTGAAGGTGAAATTGGACTCTGGAGATGTTTATGTAGTAGATTTTGTAGGTCCCAAGACACCTTCGGGTACTCAATGTAGGTTTTTGGCTGAATCTGTGCTGAATAAGGACAAAGAGTGTCCGCAGGCTCCGTGCAGTTTCAATGGTGTGCATCAGCCGTCTTTGACGCGTAATTATCTACGGGACAATGATATTTTCATCTTCTCGTACTTCTACGATCGGACATTCCCTCTAGGGATGCCATCGAGTTTCACTGTGGCTGAGCTGTTTGAATTGGCTAAAGGAGTGTGCGACGGGTCTGAAGCCTGGACTGATTTGTTTGCCGCTTTAGACGGGGCTGTTGAGGAGCTTATGGCTGAGCCGCATTGGTGTTTGGATCTGAACTTCATTGTCTCGATGCTGCACACAGGATACGAGATTCCCTTGAGCCGCGAAGTGAAGATTGCAAAGAAGATTGGTGGCAACGAGCTTGGCTGGTGTTTGGGCGCATCGCTGCCTTTGATTGATTCTGAGAAGAGTGGTTGGAAATGTAAGATCACCCAGGAGGCGTGAGGAATGGAGGTAACAAGAAAAAGAGGTATAGAATAGAATATATCAGGGAAATAGTAAGTTTTTTACCGAGTGTGCATTCGTGGTTATATGAGAGTAGGTTGTAAAGTAAGGATTGGATGTGTGGGTTAGGCAAGGATGGAGTATTATGTTTATGTGTATTCCAGTTTGTAGTGTATGGAATTCTGTGTTGTGGGCGCATGCTTCCGGCGTCTTTACCTGTATGTTTTAACGTGAATGTTCATAAGGCAGGGACTGTGCGTGCTTTGAAGCTTCCCTTTAGTTTTGAAGTAGTTCGTGTCGGACTCGTGCTATGTAGATTATGTAGATTATATACTGATCGTCGTTTACCCGTTGAATGCTGTGTTTTCTATTTCGAGTATCCCGAGAGCCGTTTGTCGTCGGATATTTCACTCATACCCTGATCTGCGGTCTCTCTAGCTGGCTATTTCTGCTGTTCCCTGGAACAGAGCTGTCGATTGCTGTGCTTATAGTGTTGCCAATCGTACCTGTACGAGCAAAATAGGACGCTTGAAGCTCTCTAATGGCGTTTTCTGTCCCAATAGCTGCCTCTGGGAGCAAAGGGAATTCGCTTTTATATTCCCGTCCTACTGCCGGTTTGAAATCCGACTCAGCAATCTTCCGGTTTGGTCTGATAACCGGAGACTTCAGCTTGATGTATGAATGGCTAGAATCTACAGGTGGACGTGTAAACGTTCCGTACCCCGCTTTTGGCACAGCAGCTGGTTCAAATGTTGGATCAGAAAAAGGGTCGGCAATTAACGGCTTTTGCAATGCCTGTGGTCCTTCCTGGGTAGCAGGGCTCAAAGCCTGTGAGCCACGACGTTCAAAAGTGTCACCAGACATACGAGAACTTATAGAACCCCTTGACCCTTGCGAACGAACTCTCTCGTAGTATTCCGCGTAGTTTTTCCCCGAAAGAGGCCCAGGTCTTGGCCGTTTGATACCGTGGCCTATATCGAGGTAAAGATCTGACTCGTCTACGATCTCCCTGCTCAACAGTTCCTCCACTACGTCTTCCAGGGTCAGGACGCCTAAAGCCCCGTGATCTTCGCCTGGGTGCTCAGATACTAGCACTATATGCGACAGGCCCTCCTGGAAGTAACTGAGCATCTTTAAACAGGAAGTTGTGGGACGTGTTTCCGGTAAAGCTGCCAGTGGGAATGCATGGACAGGCAGTTCATCAGCCGGATCGTACGAAATGAGAATGCGAACAAGCAGCATGCCAATAAAATTAGTAGGTTCCCCTGGAGCGTGCACAGGTATTCGGGAATGTCCGCGACGTACAATTTCTTCTACAACGTCTACGTCCAGTATTGTATCGGCTGAAAGAGTGAAAACATGCTCCATCGGGGTGAGCACTGAACCGGCAGTCTTTCCCCGCAGATCGAGCACTGAGGATATAATAGCAACCTCGTCCTTATGAAGCCGTTCTCTGCCTTGACCTAGCCCTGTGTGGAGAGTCACAAGTGACTTCAAACCTGCCCTTTTATATACTGTTCCGTGGTCCTGTCCGAGCAGCCAGTCGAGCAGTCTAGATGCTGGGTATGCCAGTGGGTATAAAATGTACATAAGTGCTACGACTAGCGGGGCACAGCGGGCACCTATTCGAAGTCCAAAACGAGCAGCACAACTCTGAGGTAACACTTCTCCGAATACAACAATGAGCAGAGTAGCAAAGCACACAGCAGGCCATCCACCACCGAGCCCTGCGTCGAGTACCAAGGGCAAAGCTTCGTTGGTAATCACGTTACCCAGCAATAACGTCACCAGTACCCAGTGTTTACCCATTTGCAGTACTCCGAGCACTTTGTCTGCGTCTTTCCGCTCTAACGGTTCACCCGATGCTCGGATAACCTGAAGATGCATTTCATCTTGGCCCATGAAGGCCAGTGTGAGGCCAGCAAAGATTCCGCCGAGAAGTACCAAAACAGCAGACAGGGCTATATTGACGAGCAACGACAGTTCCGCTTCCTCGGGCTGATCTGGAGATGTCCTTGCGGAATGCGGCCCCGCGGATGCAGGGATCAACGGGGGGACTAGCATTACAGGGTATGAAGCTGGTTGACGATGAGAGCTGATGAAATGGGGAAGTGACAGGAGGGTTTGGAGGGCTTTTCCAATAAGAGTTTTACCTTGGAGTTTGTTATATTAGGACAAGTAATACAGGAAAGCGTGAGTTGAATTGATCTGTATGGGATCACTGAGAGGTCTGCAGCCAAATACAGTTGTCGGCGATCTCAACGTTTATGGCACATTAGGAAGGTGTCTTTCCTAATATGGATATAGGGTTAACGTTTAAAGATCTTGCAGAGAAACAAGTCAGGCTGAGAAGCTCGGAGTCAGAGAAACTTGAGCTATTGAAGAGAGTACGGAGAGTGAAATTTGTGAGTTTCGGAGGTTAATTAGATGCGGAATATTAGGTTACTTATATTACAATTATATTAAATGTTTTGGGCAAGTACTTTAATTGTTTCGAGCACCGTTGATGCTTATGAGTTTACTTGTCTGAGATGCTGCGCTACCTAGCGATCTTGCTGTCTTCTGATCGTGGCCAACTAACCTTTCCAAGTTCTAGCAAAGTAATAAATATGTCAGGCTTTATGAGTTCCGATGTTTGAGGTCCATCCAAATGGCGAGCTCGGTCAAACAAGATGAGACATATTATATGTCTCGGAAGACACTCGGTAATTAGAGTTCTAGTATAATGCGTTATATGCAGCAGTAGGGCATCCACGTGCGGTAAGATAAACTCTATTCCCGCATTGGTAAATTAACTTTCCGAATTGGGAAGGGAAAAGTAAGCGAGACAACGGCAAGAATCGAGCTCTTATATCTGCTGAGAACTGAGTTAATAGGTGTATCTGAAGTATTTAATTAAGGATTTTGATGTATCTGGTTGTATATTCGAGTTGGAAATTATACATTAGCTTTGTAATCATACTGGTTTCGCTCTGTCCTTCAATTGGATGTCTCCGCGCATTCATGCAAGGTGTCTGCAGATGTAGCCGAAAAGAACAAGCATACATGAACAGCATCTCAACTCCTTATATCTGAACGGAGGGAAGAACTAGGCGAATCGGCTCAATAAAGCTTTAAAGGCTTAAAGATAATACATATTTAGCATGGTGATAACTAAATGCTTGACTTCTTTAGTTCATCTAATGTGGGAGATAGTTTTATTTAATATTAAGCAGCGAGTCTTAAGGTTTCGGGATTCTACGTTTAAAGCAAGTATCCTGCGATTATATGCAAAGTGCTAAAACGTAGGTTTATAGTGAATTTTGAGTGTATATGATTCTGAATATCTCTCCGAGAGTGATTCGAGCAAAGGTACTAAGCTATCTAAATGGTTTAGACTAGTCAAAAAAATTGATTCTTTCGATTAATGAGTTAAATATTTGCATGGAGTACAATTTGCGGAAGTTTCGTCATTGAAAGGAAAAGTTACAGACCTGAGATACTCTGATCCTACTATTTTAGAGAAAACTAAAGATACTTGATCAATTCAGTGAGTTAAAACGTTTGCTAAAGATAATCTATAAGTCCCCTAGTAATTATGTCTATTATACAACTCCAAGAACTTCAAATACTATACGAAATCGGCCCGCTAGATCCCGTATTCCACTCGTCAAAAGTCCGCCATTCTTTCCATACATTCTTTGTGCAGATTCTTGCATAAAGCTTAAATCAAGTTACATGTACTTACTTTCCCCACATTAATATTCACCGTTTGAATCGGCTCCGAATTGATTTGCTTGCGAGGATTATTTTCGGGTATTCACAACAATTATGCAGCGCAGCCATTCCTAGATGCTTCTCTCCCTTTTTCTCAGACCAAACTACACCTTTTTCGTAGCCTATTTCGCCCGAAAACCAGCCAAATACACTTTTCCATTTCCTGGCATCAAGTATAGAATAGAGAGAAGTTCAGGCGAATAAGCCGAATTTCAGCACCCAAATTCCACTTTAACTGCTAGATTTCCACTCCAAAATCTTCAAATTATCTACTATTCCAATTCTCTTGTTAATTGCTAAATCTAAGCAGCTGATACCTGCCTGCCTTACTCGCATTGCACAGCTTTCTAATGAAATGTACATAGGTTGAGAAAATCCAAGCAAATCTGAAGGAATGTCAAATATTACTTTACACAGGCAGAAATGTAAGAAAAGCCTTGATTTCCGCGGCATCGTATACCTAGTTACCTTCTTAATCAGCTCTCCCACTGACTTCACCTTTTCTTACCTTCCCAGATCAAGAGGTTACTCTCGTAAAGCACATCTCAAGACGAGCCATTCCCAATTGCAAGTCGAACTAATGACAGCAGCCCTCGGGTATACTGAGACAGAGCATTCTCCAAATCTGAAATATTGCCAGATTCATCAATAACCAGCTCTGACAGTTTTATCTCAAGAGCATCGTCTTGCGTTCGCATATGAACCCCTTTCAAAACTTGCTTCAGCTGGGCTGCTGCTTTTCCCCCGCCACGGTTAGCGTAGCTAACAATTACAGCTGGTTTACCACTCCATTCGTGGTATAGATGATCGATTGCATTCTTCAAAGCCGCAGGATAACCCCAGTTGTACTGCAGCGTAAGAAAGATGAACGCTTCTCCTTGAGATATTTTCCTCCCCCAGGCTTTAGTATGTTCTTTCTCATAATATCCTGACGCTGGAAGCTCAGGTTCATCATCCATAGGCAAATTCCACTCCTTAAGATCAATAATTTCAACTTCAGAACCTGTCTCGTGCGCTTGTAGACTGTTTTTAATCCACTCGGCAATCTGAGGACCAATTCTACCTTTTCTCACGCTTCCAATGATTATTTGTATCTTCATATTGGCAATTGAATGGCTCTTATCCCGAGAAGCAGCTTTAATAGAAGATATCCCTGTATCTACCGTATCGTCCAACCGTTGCCCACACAGACCAGGAGCCTCTCAGGATGTTAAAAACTGGCAACAGACACCGGAAGTTCCACCAGAAACTCCGCCTGAAATGTACCGACTGATTTTCAACCGGATACTTACAGCTTGAATTCAGACCAGAATCAGTATGAACGCGTCACGCGTCGAAACCAGGATAATTCTTCTCCAGATTTACCAGCCAATAGCGGACGTAGTGGAAGTAATAAAAGGCATCGACGTGTCGTGTGAGAAATCTCGACACGATATTCTATTGCGGTTTCCCCTGGGGAAGCAAACCGAGGTGACGTGATTGAAAGCAGATATGATATCCGGATAGTCCCGAGAAAAGCTCCAATTCGGTGAAGTTATTACCGTTAGAATGTGAGAACAGCAGCCAGATTGCTAGGGCACCACGCTGTATGTCTTGTAGAATGATGTTTGATGATTTTTTTTTTTTTTTGGTTATATATGGTTGCTTTATTTCTATCGAATAGGCAGTTCAGCTAACACAACTAAAGCAAGCAGCTTAAAACTCGGATCTCCAGCCGTTCGGATGCGAGTAATCTGGCATTTATATAGATTTATATAGATTCATGTAGATTTATATAGGTTTATATGTATTTGAGGCCCTGCTAGTGCGGGAAGAGAAACTTTGCTTACCGTAGAAACAGAGCTAACGCTTTTTATATATTATTAGTCCCGTTTTTTCATATGTCGTCTTTCAGGCTGACGAAGGAAAAGGAGTTTGGAGTCGAATGGAAGAATTTGAAGCAGTTTAGAGGAGGAAAGAATGAACTAGAGAGATTCAAATAAGTTGGAGGAATGTGAGAAAGGAATGTGAAAAGTACGAATGAATTGTAAGGAGTCTGAAAGAGTAGGAGAATTGAGTAGCCTGTATCGATCTGAAGGAGCCAGAGGCAGTCAGAAGCAGTCTTAAGCAGTCAGAAGCAGCCAAAACATATATTAAATAGCTCAGAAGGCCTGTCAGCCCCCAATTTTCTCCCCTTTTCCTCCCCTATCCTCTCCTATCCTCCCACATCCGCCCCTATCCTCCCTCCTCCCCACTTCCCTCTCTTCTCCTACATCTTACTCTATCAACTGCATTTATTACCCTCAGGCAACTGTCAAACTACTTCCTGCTAAAATATCATCAAAACTAAAAGGCTCATACGGTTTCCCCTCACCTTCAAAAAATTTACTCATACTCTCCACCCAATGCAACCGCAGAGAATGCAACATCGCTGATGTCCCCTCCATAATCACAAGAATCACTACTGTCAATACAAACCACATCCCAAACAACACTACAGTCATGAAAACTCCTCCGAATCCTGTCATTCCAAAGGACCCCGCCAGAGTCATCGACCACAGCACCGTTGACAGCTGCGCATGTGCCAATGAAAGAGCCCACAATCGGAGATACGATGCTGTATGAGACACGCAATTAAGGCAGAATTCAATAGTATGAATCACCTGGTGGATCATAATATCCCCAAACTCGTGTTTCTCGTGTTCTTCCTCTTCCTGGGCCATCGTAGCGTCCAGAGCGTCGCCAGTTTCCCCCATTTCTCCGGCTTCCTCGGCAGACTGCGGAAGAGCCGCATACTGCGCCTCCCGCTCCAGTTTCCGTTTCCAGTACAGTGGCTTAACCAGCAGCAGCCAGGGCACACAAATCAGCGCCACCACTACCAGCCAGACCTGCACAGCAGCCTGTCCGCCGTACAGTTCTTCCTCGACAGTTCCTGGGGCCAGAAACATGGAAATAAGCATATTCAGCAGTCCTGGCGCAGGTTTCCCTATAGCTACCCAATCTACGGTCCATTTATACACTATACACAGGGAAAGATACCCGAAAATACCCTGCATAAACAGCAGTCCCGGAATGAAGTTTCCTACAATGTCAATTACAGATTTGAAATGCACTGCGTTCACCAGTGAGAACACATACGAGTACGTCATGTGCGTATACCCCATTAGGATCGACAGCTTCATTTTGTATGAATTAGAAAACAGCAGAGCGTTCTCGGCTCCGTGCCACGCCGGATCCAGCCCAATAGGGTAAACCCCAACCTGCTGCGCCACAATACTCTCCCCAATACTCCATTTTTCCGGCCAGGCCCACCCAGAACTGAACCACGTCATAGAACGTGAAAACAAATCGTTATAGAGGAACCCAGTGTACATAGAAAAGGCACCCATAAGCAGAACAATGTACCTACCAGTATATGCCATATCGAAGATCTCGTCACGGGCTTTCATAGCCCCGATTTTCTTTTCATTCAGCACCAAAGCCAGCGCAGCTAAAAACATCAGAAACCCATGGCCCAAATCTCCAAACATAATAGCAAACATGAAAGGGAACGTCACAATTGTCGGCAGGCCCGGGTTGACTTCTCTATAAGTGGCGACGCCGTAGGCATCGATGATGTTTTGGAACGCTTTAGTGAATTTATTTGTTCTGTGGAACGTCGGAGGGGTACGCGTTGTTTCCAGCACGTGTACTACGGAAGGAACAGCGGGACCAGCTGACTCTGTGATGTCTCTCAGCGTGTTTGTAACTGCTGTCACGTCGCTGGTGGGCACCCAGCCTTCGGCAATGAGACATTTACGGGATTTATCATAGAGAAAGAGGTTTAAAGCTGAGTACAAAGACTTTTCTTTGCGGATAGTACGGAACCATCCGTCTAGTTGGTCTGCCACGGCGCCGAGCTCGGCTCTGAGGGTGGCGCGGGTGCCGCCCAAGACGGCAGCAACGTCTGCCAAGCGGGATTCGGTGGCAGTCAATTGCTCGGCCCGAACTGCCGCGTCAGCATCTACAGAGTACAATTCCGCGTCTAAAGCTTCACAGATTTTACGAATTTTAGCCAGAATCTCCTGGCCATGAGAGAAAACAATAAACATGTTTTTGTCCACTTGTGTCTTGGATTTCGGGTCGTAAATCGGCTCGGAAATCTCCGCTTGGTTCATATAGAGATTTCCTCTTAAAGCTCTCCATAAAATACGTTCCAGGACGACTGCCTTGTCCCGTGGCACTACGCCAGCCACAAACGAGGCAGCTGCCACAGCAGCTCCGTCTGTGCCGTTGGCAGACCCGTCGGCAGTGCCGTTGGGGGTTTCGGAACCGGAGCGGAATCCTGAGAGGACGTTATCAGTGCCGAGAAGCACATGACGGAGTTCAGCCAATTCCATTTGTTTCTTTTCCAGGGTTTCCGCCGACTCTGTGAGTTGTTTGACGCGGTCTTCCAGTTCGGATGTCCGAGTCACGAGATCGTCGATCTCGCTAGTCGACGGCTGGTGGTCTTCAAACGGGTAATCTCGGATGGATAACCCGTGCCGAGAGATTTCGGAAGCTAAATAGCGGAATTGACGTTCTGTGTTGTCTAAACGGCGGATTTCCGACACAAAGCTGCGTTGGAACGAATTGACTTTCCAGTTGAGATCTCGGAATTGTACGATTCCGAGTTCTCCGAGGCCGTAGACGGCATCTCGGCCGATTTCGGTTGAGAAGTAGAATTGTACTAACGACATCTCCGCTGAGCGGAAGATGGCTTCTTGAGACCCCATGGTGGTGTATTTGTGGATGCGGGAGTCAGCGGATGAGCCGAGGTGAACAGTGTACAAACGGGGAACCAACGGATGGACGTTGGGGATGGCGGAAGACAGCGGAGTTGTGAGGATGGAAGCGGTGAAGGCTGGAGAAATGGTTGCAGCGCAGCGGTGGATGCAAAGGAGGAGGATTGGGTGTGGCGGAGAGATGACGTGAGCAGAAATTGGAGGATTGGAGAAGATTACGTGATCAGAACTTTGAGGGATAAATAATATTACGTGATCAGGAATTAGGGGGAATAAATGATTACGCGAGAAAGGAAGAATGTGAGAATTGAGGCTGAGAGAGCTGAGTGAGCCGGTGGGTGGGCGAATAGTAGGAAGAACGGGTCGGATGGTGATAAAGTAGAGTGGAAATGTATGTAAATGCATGGAGACCGTTCTAAAGGTAAAGGTAGTGTATTTCAAGGAGTAAATACTATGGGGGAATGGTGAATTGATAGCAGGTGGAATGGGGCATTAAGACGGCATAGAAGCGGCAGATGTCAGGCCTCGGCTAAGAGCTATTAAAGGAGTCCAGATACCGAGGAAGTCTCGGGGAATTACCGAGAAGTGGCAGAGGCGCGGCAGAAGCTGTGTGTGACTCACACTTTTCACTTTTCGCAGAAGGTAGCGTCTCGGGAAAAGGTCCATTCAAAGGTCAAAACAGCTTCGGTATACGTCCGGTTTTCACCCAATTCGGATATTCGAACCTCAGCCCGTTTCAGACCTTCAACGGTTACCGCGGGCTGCAGATCAGAGTTTTCCGTTCGCAAACAGCCAGATCTCCGACCTGAACAGCCCTGGAACGAAACCTCTGCTTGGTTCCAAAGAGGAATGCCAGCTGCCAGTCCACAGACCCCATCAACCTCCCGGTACTTCCTTTGAATCTCTGCCGACTCCTCTCTTCCTACTTTCCGGGCACGCTATTTTTGCAGTCCAGAGACACTTATCCTCTTCTCAGCTCTCACCAATGGGCAAGAGGGGGTAGATGACCCGGTTAAAGTTCCTAAAACGTCCCAAGAAGTTTGGGAAACTCTGTTTCCAGCTGATTCCCGTACGTTTTCATCGATTCCGTTCCTGTTTCCGCAACCGACGCGGGAAATAAAATTCAATTCAATCAACCGGGTGAAATTTCGGGTTACGGTACGCGAGAGGAGACCCGATGTCGAAGCTGTCTCGGGGATTTTCTCGGCTTTTGAAAAATGAGTGAAACGAGTTGTAGCAGCTAAACAGTAGTGTGGAACCCTGCCTGGCTGCAAAATTGGACTTGAAGGATCCCTGAATGACTAATAGAGATTAGAATATTCGGGGATTGATCTGTGTGCGGCTAGTTATCGATTGATTGAGTGTTTAGGGAGATCCCGTAAGTCCCGCAGGATTGTGAGTGCTACAGATCTTAGAAGGTCCAGAGAATTTGGAGCTTTTCTCCGAGCAGCTGGAAGAGCCACGGAAACACCGAGCTGAAGTCTGCAGTCCTACAGATACCCGTAATACCCCCGTACTTTGTTTCCATTCTGAATAGCTGAATACTTCAGCATCCAACAGTGGGTGAATTCACTCTTGCGTACACGAATCTTAAAACGCAACCCGCAGGAGGCCACATGATCGTGCAGACCAGTGCAGCAGCTATGCAGGGCGGTACAGGAAGGAGGTGAGTATCAGATGAGCGGCGAGTATCAGAAGCGAACAGTTGCAGAGATTCATGGAAACCAGGCAGCAGTTAGTGTTTTAGAAGTACTGTACCATATTTCTGCTTATTAGACAAGAGCAGGTGGCTGCAAAGCAAGGAAAACCATTTAAAAATCCATCTTCACCCCCAACCTTGCACTTCTCTGGTGTTCATGCCAGTAAATCACTCCCACAAAGTACTTGACTGTGTAAAATGTATACAACTGCCATAATTGGCCGACTAATACTGTGCTTTGCTTGTCAAAATTCCGGCTCACAGGGCGGATAATGTGATTTTTATCCTCTGCTCCGACATCGTAGTACCCTAGCTTCTTACTTCAGATCTCCCCCCGCTTTGTTACCCTTTCATACAACAATTGACCATCGCAAGGGTTCAATGAATAAAGATCCGATCGGCCACGTAACTGAGGCACCACTTCGGCTTACTTCGGCTTTGCCGAGATCCTACCGAGGCCCGGTGGCCGTTCTCCGATGCCGCTTTCCCGATGCCTATGCGATGAGCATCTTTTGCTCCGACTCGGCATAACCCCGCGGTGTCCAATATGGGGTCCCAGTTTACTCTGATCTGCGGCAGTCTGAAATGACATGCAGACAATTTCTGTGCTTCAGTATGCGACATCTCATTCATTCCAGACTTATTCTAGACCCTCAATAGACCCCAATTACTACATACGAACTTCAATTGCTGATATGGACCATTGTAAGCCAACCAATTGCTGCTTATCGTGCCAGAGTCTCGGTGGATGCAGCCTGAAGCTGCCACACAGCAGTTAGCGTCTTTCCCTGCAAACCTAAACTCTGATAACAAGGAACACGTCAAAGCTAGCAGGTACTGAGTAGGTACCTAGGCGGAGATGCGTGTGCCGAACGGCAGTCTAACAGCTCCCGAGTGGCCAATTTGTGGAGACTGTGAGACTGAAACTTTGGTGTGCGCTTCAGTCGGCTGACTGCTCCGCTGTTTGACTCTCTCGGTATGTCCGGGCCGCATCTCACGCATAATAACTATTAAGTTTGCATACACCAGCCCGATCCGTAAATAAAGTTATGCCTTTTTATCCGTACACCAGCCGAGACGCTCAGGCGACTGGCAATTCGAATGCCGAGATGACAAACCAGTATATTCATTCCCGAGACGGCTTCTGATTCAATGCAGCAGTAACTGCATGGCGGACTATATGAAAACTGCCAAATTCATATTCTTGCGGCGTACATATTACTAGCTTCCATTGTGTTCCGAACGTAGTCATTCGCTTAGTGCCTGCCTGCCTGCCTGCCTGCCACTGCATTGTCCTTGCTTAATTCCCACCATTCCAACCGCTGTTAGTGAAATAAACGTTTTTTTTGCCCGTTTTCCCCGTTGACAATGCACGGCGCACATCTTCCGCGCAGTTTCGGCCGCTCCGGCGTCTTCTATTGAGTTATTGCCTCGCTTTCTCCGCTTCTGCCTTTCTGCCTATGCCGTTATACTACGCCCGGTTCCTCCGTTCCGTACACGCGCAGACGCAACGCACCCTCCATGCAAGCCGAACCCTAACCTTAAAACCCAAACTCTAAACCTCCTCATACCTGTTTTTCGCTCAAAAGCTTCCTTCCTTCCTTCTCTCAATCGCCCCACTGACAGGTTATAAAGCGATTGGTTTGTCGTTCGGTGTTTTACTGCCTCGTTATCGTGACAATAACAGTGACGGTGACAGTGACAGTGACTTGACAGTGACAGTACATTACTGCCTAACTGCCTAACTGCCTTACTGCCAGCTTTCCCGCTTTGTTGTCTCAGTGACACTGCATTATTGCTATTATTATTACTATTATTATTATTGTGGTTTATTTATCTGTTTATTTGTGTTGATTTGCAGTTAGCGGAACAGCGGAATAGCCGAGATGAGCTCCATTGTGCATAATAAGTCCTTCGGGAACTTCCGTTCCGAGAACAATTTGCTCGGGGGGAGCGCCAATAAGATTTTAGGTAAGTAGAAGTTAGCGGAAGGAGCGGAAGCGGGATTGGACACGTGACTAACACAAGCAGTGGCAAACAGAGGTGAAATTGGTATGTGCGGCATTTTGTAGCCGATTGTGGCGGAATGAGGCGGAATTTAGCTGATTGTGGTAGAATAAGAAGCCATAAATGTCGGAAATGCCGTCGGAATACACAAATACAGTCAGTTTTACTAACCTGTGGCAGCTATTAGAGTAAGTGGCAGTGCCAGCGGGTATTTTTTTACCGGTTTTGATAATGGGAATTGTGGCACTGTGGCGCAGCAAGGAGCAGAGATTACCGTTTTGAGACGGAAATGGCGGAAAAGGGCGCATATTGCGGGATTTCAGGAACCTTTTTGATGATTTTTTGACCGAGTTGGAGCAGAAAGAGTGGCTGAATAGCCGAATTGTGGCTGAATAGAGGGGAAATGTGGCACTTGAAGCTCTAATGAGGAAGAAATCGGAGAGAAAAAAGGAGATAAACGGAAGAGAAGCCGCAAATTGACTTTTGTGGCTATCAGATATCCCTATTTGATCATCCTGGGTCCGTTTGTGGCTATTTTCTTCTCAAAACGGAATCCCGCTTCTTGTGCTGCGCCACAAGAAGCCTCGGAACTCGGGAAATTACTGTGGAGAAATTGTGGTTTTTACAGCTGGTTTGGATGCTATATTTGATGACATTTTATTGCTTTTTATTGCGTCTTTTTTTCTATTTTTCTGCTTATTTTCTCCTCCAATTCAGTCATTTAGACAGACTCCCCTCTATTTGTCAGGTTTTCATGAGATACTCCTGGCTATCCGTGCTATTTGATTTTCTCTTCTCTGCTAAGCTGATTATTTGATTGCTTATGCTTCTCTAGACGGCAGGAATTCCTTGTTTTACTCTTTTATTTTACTCTTTTATTCTTTTATTTTATTCTCATTGCTGCTTTGCTTGCTGCTTTGTCAGGCATATATTGATTACGTGTTTGAAAAATAGACTGCCGGTCGAAATGTCATGGACTTCAATTTATGCTTGAATTTGCAGCAATTGGCGTGCTGGAAGGATTGGATTCTCTATTATGGCTGGTGATGAGGATTTCCTGTTTATTTGTTTAATGGTTTATGTATTTTTAGTTGTTTTATTGGTTCGTTGATATCAGTTTATTCTGCTAAGCGATGGGTTCATTGCGTGTCATGATTGTCATGGTTGCTCGTTTTTTTTTTTGACGTTATTTTGTCATGACTGTCATGATTAGTATGTCTTGTCGTGATAGCCATTGTCAGGATTGTCACGACTGTCATGCTTGTCATGCCAGTCTCTATTGCTGATTCTACAGAAATCTGCTTATTTTTCCTTCTTAATCCTTGTATTCTGCTTATTTTCTTCTTAATCCTCTTCTTTTTCTCCTTATTATCTTTCTCCTCTCCTTCGTCTCCTTCTCTTCTTCTTCCTGACCAAACTTCCTATTCATTCCTTGGATTCCACTCTCATTTACACCCCTCTTTTCCTTTCCTTTCCTTTCTTTTCCTCTCCCTTTCTTCTTTCCTCATAATTTCTCCTAATTCCACTTCCTTCCCGTTCCTCCCCCTCCTACTAACACCCCAGATCTTCCGAACAGCACACGAACTCTCCATCTTCACTACAGCCATCTACTCCCATGAAGATCGCCTGTCAATGCACAGACTGAAAGCCGACGAAGCTTACGTCATTGGCGCAAAAGGCCAGTACTCCCCGGTACAGGCTTACCTGCAAATTGACGAAATCATCGCCATTGCCAAAGCCCACAACGTCAATATGGTGCACCCAGGCTACGGATTTTTGTCTGAAAACTCGGAATTTGCCCGGAAAGTTGAAGAAGCAGGCATGGCTTGGATCGGCCCGCCCCACCACGTAATCGACGCCGTAGGTGACAAAGTATCAGCCCGAAACCTGGCCATTGCTAACGATGTCCCTGTAGTTCCAGGAACAGACGGCCCAATCGACTCTGTAGAAGAAGCGGAAGCCTTTGTAGCAAAACACGGGTATCCTGTAATCATTAAAGCTGCTTTCGGAGGCGGAGGACGCGGAATGCGTGTTGTCCATGAAGGAGATTCCATCCGAGACGCATTCCAGCGGGCTACTTCGGAAGCTAAAACAGCTTTCGGCAACGGCACGTGCTTTTTAGAGAGATTTCTCATTAAACCCAAGCATATTGAAGTACAACTTCTAGGTGACGGAATGGGAAACGTAATTCATTTGTATGAACGAGACTGCTCAGTACAGCGCAGACACCAGAAAGTCGTTGAAGTAGCCCCGGCAAAGACTCTCCCTGTAGAAGTACGTAATGCGATCCTGCAGGACGCAGTAAAACTTGCGAAAAGCGTAAATTACAGATCAGCTGGTACTGCAGAGTTCTTGGTAGACTCTCAAAACCGCCACTACTTTATTGAGATCAACCCGCGAATCCAGGTGGAACACACCATCACGGAAGAAATCACAGGCATCGATATCGTTGCGGCACAACTGCAAATCGCTGCTGGAGCCTCTCTGCAACAGCTGGGACTTTTACAGGACAAAATCAGTCTGCGGGGATTTGCTATTCAGTGCCGAATCACCACGGAAGACCCGGCAAAGAACTTCCAGCCGGACACGGGTAAAATCGAAGTGTACCGGTCTTCAGGCGGGAACGGCGTTCGGCTCGACGGAGGCAACAACTACACTGGAGCGGTGATTTCCCCGCACTACGACTCGATGCTGGTGAAATGCACGTGTTCGGGCGCAACGTATGAGATTGCTAGACGGAAAATGATTCGATCGCTGATTGAATTCCGTATTCGCGGGGTTAAAACCAACATTCCGTTCCTCATTGCCCTCCTGACCAACCCGGCTTTCGTCAAGGGAGACGTTTGGACCACTTTTATCGACGATACCCCGGCGTTGTTTGAAATGCTCACTTCTAAGAACAGAGCACAGAAACTCCTGGCGTATTTAGGCGATTTGGCAGTCAACGGCAGTTCTATTGCCGGCCAAGTCGGCGTGCCGAAACTCAAGACGGAAGCCGAACTGCCACAATTGACGTCTCCAAATGGGGAACCTGTAAATGTGGCTCAGCCCTGTGAACAAGGGTGGCGCAATATCCTTCTTGCCGAGGGACCCGAAGCGTTTGCCCGTGCTGTCCGCAACTACAAGGGAACCCTCATTATGGACACCACCTGGAGAGACGCACACCAGTCGCTGCTGGCGACCCGTGTGCGTACTGTAGATTTGCTGAACGCTGCGCCAGCCACTTCGCACGCTTTGGCTCCGGCTTTTGCCCTGGAATGCTGGGGTGGCGCCACGTTTGACGTGGCTATGCGGTTCCTCCATGAGGACCCCTGGGACCGACTGCGGAAGCTGCGGGCCGCTGTGCCGAATATCCCGTTCCAAATGCTGCTGAGAGGCGCAAACGGCGTGGCGTATTCGTCACTTCCGGATAACGCAATTGACCATTTCGTGGCGCAGGCTAAAAAGTGTGGCGTAGACGTGTTCCGCGTTTTCGACGCTCTCAACGATGTGGCGCAGCTCGAAGTAGGCGTAAACGCAGTTAAAAAAGCTGGAGGAGTCGTAGAAGCCACCGTTTGCTACTCTGGTGATATGCTGGCCCCAGGAAAGAAATACAACTTGGATTACTACCTGGAAACAGTCGACAAGATTGTACAACTCGGCACGCATATCCTGGGGATCAAAGATATGGCCGGAACTATGAAACCGGCCGCTGCTACTTTGCTTGTAGGATCTATTCGTAAGAAATACCCGGATCTGCCGATCCACGTGCACACACACGACACTGCCGGGACGGGAGTGGCAGCCATGGCGGCCTGCGCCCTTGCCGGAGCCGACGTGGTGGACGCGGCGACAAATTCCATGTCTGGGCTGACGTCTCAGCCGTCGATTTCGGCTTTGGTGGCAGCTTTAGAAGGCCAAATCGACACGGGATTGTCACCTGCGTATTTGCGCGCTATCGATCGGTACTGGGCGCAAATGCGGCTTTTATATTCGTGTTTTGAAGCGGATATCAAAGGCCCCGATCCGGAAGTGTACGAACACGAAATCCCCGGTGGGCAGCTGACTAATCTGCTTTTCCAGGCTCAGCAAGTTGGATTGGGCGCTCAATGGCAGGAAACTAAGCGGGCATACCGAGAAGCCAATCAACTCTTGGGAGATATCGTAAAAGTGACGCCAACATCGAAAGTTGTAGGAGATTTAGCTCAGTTTATGGTATCCAACCATCTGACAGCTGACGAAGTAAGAAAAAGAGCGGGATCACTGGATTTCCCTGCTTCAGTATTGGATTTCTTCCAAGGGCTCATGGGATTCCCCTATGGAGGGTTCCCAGAACCTCTGAGAAGCGACGTTCTCGCTGGCAAGAGGCCCAAACTCACGGAACGTCCTGGAAAGAGTTTGCCGCCTTTTGATTTGGCAGCTATCCGACAGGATTTGCAGTCGAGATTTGGCAATGTGACGGAATACGACGTAGCAAGCTACAATATGTACCCGAAAGTGTACGAAGAGTACCGGGCATTTGTAGAAAAATACGGAGATTTGTCAGTTCTGCCTACCCGATACTTTTTGGCCCCTCCGGAGTTGCACGAAGAGATTTGGGTGGATATCGAGAAGGGTAAAACACTTATTATCAAGTGTATGGCTGTAGGACATTTATCTACGCAGACAGGTACCCGAGAAGTGTACTTTGAGCTGAATGGAGAGATTCGTAAAGTGACAGTTGAGGATAAGAAAGCAGCTGTTGAGACTGTAAGCCGATTGAAAGCTGATACGCATAATCAGAATGAGATTGGAGCCCCCATGGCTGGCGTAATTGTAGAAGTGCGAGTTCACAATGGCAGCGAAGTCAAGAAGGGAGACCCCGTTGTTGTTTTGAGTGCTATGAAGATGGAAATGATTATTTCTGCGCCGGTTTCTGGCTTGGTAGGAGAATTACAGGTCAAGGAAGGAGATTCCGTTGACGGAGGTGATTTGATTGCTAAGATTGTCAAGGGATAAGTGGAGAATTGAGTTACCACAGCGGTGGTTGATTGTAGATTGAGTTTTAAAAATGTTGTTTGTAGTTTGAGATGCTGGAATCGAATTGAATGTAATTGATGAATTGGTTACAATAGGAGGAATGCTGTAGGAAAGGGGAGTAGGAAAGGGAAGAAGAGAGACGTGGGTTGGTTTGGTGATTTGAGGTAGTAGATAGTAGATAGTAGGTGGTAGGTGGTAGGTAGTAGGAATGGATAGTTTCCAGGGTTAGAGAGGTTAGAGAGAATAGTGAGTATATCGTGAGAATTGCGAGAATTGTGAGAATAGGGGGGATCAAAGAGAATAGAGGGAATAGTGAAAATAGGGAGAATAGTGGGGATAGAGGGAATAGGGAGATCATGGTGATTAGAGAAACCAGGGAGATCAGGGAGATTAGAGAGAATAGAGAGTATAGTGAGTATATTGTGAGAATGGTTAGTATAGTGAGATTAATCGTGGAACAGCGGAACAGCGGAAGAGCGGAACGACGGAACGACGGAACGACAGAGTCTCATCGGATTCAAAAGGTGATAAGAAGGGAAGGAAGGGAAAAGCAAACCCGATGTAAAATAGCTGGAAATCAGATAAATAGAAAGCGAAAAACGGATAACTGACTTACTGGCTGGGCCTTCTGAAATACCACTACTATTTTACCTGTTTTCATATTCTCTCATCTACATATCAATCTCCCCTTGAAGCTACGAACCATTGGAGATACAAGAAGGAGGTAAAACACAAGAAGAACAGAACTGAAGGAAAGGCCAAAGGGACAAATCCTGGTAATATTATGGTACAACCAGTAAAACCAGTTCAACTAGGAGAATTACGGGTCGACAGGAAAAAACACTATTATGGCTTATGGGGGCTTTAAGCGGGAAATAAATTGGGCCGATGGAGCCGATGGAGCCGATAGAACTAGCAACGGATTCTCCGAGAATTCCAGGAACCCGAACTTCTCGCCGAGATCTTTACCGAAATCAGCTGCGGCAGATAGCTGAACAGCTCGGGACGATTCGGGTTTAAATTTGAGTAATCCCAGCCACCTCCGAGGTCCGTCAGATGATTATATTGCGACTATTGGAGCTCAAATGGTTTTGGTGAATGGAAAATGTGGCACAGCCAGGATTCCTACGTGGTTTTATACAATTGGAACTGTCAATGCCTGGCTAGGCAGGCAGAATATTACTTATTTTCTCTTTTCTCTCTTCTAACAGCTTGCAAAGGCACTGAAAGTCTCCAGGTAGTATTTTCGTTATTCCGGTTCAATATGGATACTTCCGAAGCGAATAGTTGTGCTTTATGGGGAGGGACTGGGGAGGGATATGCCGAGTGAGATGTTCTACTATTCTGTAAAGGAGATGATGTTGAATAGATAGATATATTTCTTATAGGATGACTATAAGATGATTATAAGATGATTATAAGATGATTATAAGATGATTATAAGATGATTATAAGATGATTATAAGATGATTATAAGATGATTATAAGATGCTTATACGAGGTGAAAGAACTATGAGAATCATATGATTCTCTCTTATATATTTCTTACATCTTTGTTCATCTCTCTTCATCTTTCTTATATTTTTTCCATATATTGAACTAGCTTATCTGTTCTTGCATGATGATCACTCGAGCACTTTACTGTAAACAATGAGAGGATCGAAAACACTCCTCTCTCATCCTATTCAAACAAACTCATCTGACAGCTTTCCATAGAGCTTTGCTGCTCAATGGCAATATTACATATCCATGAATGAGAAACATATATTAAATACAAGGAACACAGTAGAGAAGTAGAAATTGTTAATAATCCACGGTGATACGTATTATATGGGGAATGATGAAGCTCAGTAGAAGATGTATGCTACTTGCTGGGTACATTTGAGAGCTGGAAAGTAATAATTGCATTCCTGAATGCTTGCATTTTAATAGAAATGTCAACATCAACATTAATATCAACATTAATATCAACATTACATCAACATCAACATCAATATCAACATCAACATCTCTTCTCTACATTTACCACTAAATACTGGGACTCAAATCCCTCTGTTCCCCCACACAACTCCCTCAATATCCCTATACTCTACTGCCGTTCTTTGTAGCTCCTCAAAGTACTCTCTCAGACATTTCTGCATCTCCATTATCACCATCACTCCTCTCCTTCAACTTCTGCTCCCACTTCCATTTCAACTTCTACGGGCTCTTCATATCCGTCCGGAGCAGCGTACTCATCATAATCGTCTTCAGCAGTGACGTTCTGATATTGCTCGTCTATAAACAGTGTTAGTAAGTCTAAATTTGATGCGGAAAGCAGGGAAAACGCAGGGGAAAAGGTAGTTGGCAGGCGGTATGAACTGCCAGATACAAACAGTAACTCAGTCGGAATATTCTAGAGGAATTCCAATGTATATAGGAAATGCTGAGTAGTCAGTGAGTCAGCTGGCTGGCTTATAGCTGAAAATTGGAATGCTCTGAGATGGAAATAATGAGAAGGAATCAGGAAATAAATAAGAATAATAAGGAACTAAGTAAGTAAGGAGAATTAGGAAATAAGCAGGAAACAGAATGACAGCTAAAAAGCCACGAAGCACCAAATTACCTGCTTAAATCAAACAACGCAAACTCAGCAAACCAGAGAACGTTGGCTTTCCATTCCAGAAAAGCTCAATGCACTGTCAGAATTCAAAGCACAGCACATCAGATTCTACAGTAGAAAACAAGTGACGGCAGCAAAGACAGAAAATCACTAAATAACGCAGAATAAAGAACAAAAAGAAAAGCAGAATAAAAGGAAGAATAATAAGAAATAACAAAACAGAAACAAACATAAATAAAGAGATATAAAGAGAAATGAACAGAAATAAACAAACAAAAAAGCAAACAGATTAGCAAAAACCTACAGCAGAACCAAAAACAAAAATAGTAACAAACAAGCAACAAACAAACAACAAGAAAAACAATCCTACGCCAACCGTCAAATCGTCACACCTTCCGGCCTACAGACTTCCCATCCTCCATTTACTCTACAGTTCTACAGGTTTTCAGCCACCAAACACCACTTCTTCCCTTCCCCGTCTTCAGTCTATACTTACATTCGCTCACTAAATCTCTCAAATTACTCTCTGCTTCTTCAAACTCCAATTCTTCCATCCCTTCACGCAAATACCACTCCAAAAACGCTTTACGCCGAAACATCTTCGTAAATTGAGCAACATTCCTGGTAAACAACTCCTGCACAGCCGTTGTGTTAGCTACAAAAGTTGCAGATCTCACGCTATCCGCTTCAGGCTTATCGCACAGCGTATACTGCATATTATTAGGAATCCAATCTACGAATAACCCTCCTCGGGCCATTTTAGCATGCTGAATCGATTCGTCAATCTCACTCAAGGAAATCTTCCCTCGGTACATAGCTGACACTGCCAAATACCTACCAGCAGCTAAATTACAAGCTGCCATTGTATTTCCTGGCTCAAATATCTGATTGGTGAGCTCCCGCACTGAAAGTGCTTGGAAATTCTTTGCCGAAGCTGATACAATCGGCGCATGGCCTACTGTGAAGAAATGTAACCTCGGAAATGGTACTAAATTTACTGCAAGTTTCCTCAAATCTCCGTTGAGCTGTCCAGGGAATCGGAAAGGTGTTGTAACCCCAGACATCACACTGGCAATCAAATCATTCAAATCGCGGTATGTCGGATCCGTTTTCTTGGATACTCGAGCTGCAATGCTATACAGAGCTTCGTTATCTAAACAGAAAGTCGCATCACTGGTCTCAACTAACTGATTCAAAGCCAGTACAGCGTTATAAGGCTCGGTAACAGTATCTGAGACCCGAGGACTCGGTAAAACTGAGTACGTCGCCACCATTCTGTCTGGGAATTCCTCTTTAATCCTACCAATCAAGGCAGTTCCTAAGCCGGACCCTGTACCTCCTCCTAGGGAGTGTGTGAGCTGAAATCCTTGTAGGCTTTCTGCTGCTTCCGCTTCTCTACGTACTATATCCATAATAGGCTCGAGAACTTCGGCTCCTTCGGAGTAGAATCCCTTAGCCCAGGTGTTCCCCGCGCCAGAAGTAGAAGATACGAGATTATCTGGACGGAAAAGCTGTCCCAGAGGTCCACTACGTAGGGAATCAATAGTTGCTGGTTCTAAATCAATACATACTGCCCTTGGGACGTATTTACGGTGTCCTATGGAGGTGAAATACACGTCTAAACGGTTATTGACGTCTTCTGAGCCTGTGAGCTCACCGTCAAGGGTTATTCCGTGTTCCCCGAGGACTTTTGACCAGAAGGCGGTGGCTACTTGGTTACTGAGGGGTTAGTAAGGAGGAGAAGGAGAGGAGGGGAGGGGAATTAAGGGGAAAACAGGGTTGCCGATTAGTAGGAAGTATGGAAAGGAAAGGGGAAGGGAAAGGGAAAGGGGTAGGAGAGGAAAGAATAGGAAAACCACGAAAAGATGTACAAGAAGAGAGAGAAGATAGAAAAGTCAGAGAAGGAAAGGGATGAATAATAATAATAAAAGGAAAGATGGAATAAAGGAAGAATTAAATACGAAACGTACAATAAATAAGCAATAAAAATCAACAGTTAAGCCATTTTTGAACTCAGAAACAGCCAGAATCAGGCAAAATCAAGCATTTCAATGAACCACTAATAAAACTAACAGGAAAATGAAAGAAAAGAATAGAATATAATAGAAAAACTACAGCCATCTAAAGATTCCTTCAGGTTTTTGGGCCATTATAAAGTCCTTTGATATGGGAAAGACAAAAAACTGCATCGTCATATCCCTATTTTCCCCACACAATCAGCCAGTTGTGCTTTGATAACAGGGAAAACTAAGAATTCTTAGTATTCTGCAGTTTAAAGCACAAGCTGTCTGTTGTATTCTATTGCTGGGGCAAGGAAAGAGAGAAGAATAGAAAGGAAACAGCGAGAATAAAATAAAGAGAATAAAAATAATAAAGAAAATAAAGAGAATAAAGAGAATAAAGAGAATAAAGAGAATAAAGAGAATAAAGAAAATAAGGAGAATAAAGATAATAAAGATAATAAAGAGAATAAAAATAATAAAGAAAATAAAGAAAATAACAATAACAAGAAACCTATAAAGGAGAATCAAGAAAATCAGGCCATTCAGATGAATCAACAAACAATCAGCTTATAAAACAAGCTATAAATGAGAATCCTAAAAAGAAAAACCAGCAAACAAACAGGAAAGAATCTCTGCACTTTTCTACTCTCAGGAACTTCCACTTTCGACAACCAGAAGCAGGAAATCACAACTCTCAAGTCGAAACTAAAAAGTCAAACTGTGTGGGAATATCAAATAAACAAAACTTCAGCTGCTTTTATCTACTAACTACGAATGCAAGTATAATTTTACTCATATACAACAAACAAACCAGCAGAGGATTCTCCATCCACATACTGCTAGCAGATGTGAAATGGGAATAAGAAAAGAAAAATAGGAATAACCGATAGTAAATAGAAAATAAGAGATAGAAGAATGCAAAAAGAAAATAGCAAATAGCAAATAGCAAATAACAAATAACAAATAACAAATAACAAATAACAAATAACAAATAACAAATAACAAATAACAAATAACAAATAACAAATAACAAATAACAAATAACAAATAACAAATAACAAATAACAAATAACAAATAACAAATAACAAATAACAAACACCACAGCCCCATAGCCTAACACATCACTCAATAAGTCTTCTCACAATAAACTCTCTAAACTCCTTCCTCTAAGAGAACCGGTATATCCTTCTATAAACCAGCATTTACCCACTGTATTTCCCACTCATATAACCTGAATATCTCATCAGAAATTCCCTACATACCCTGCAGAATCTGTTAGCATTTCCCCTTATAAAATCCACTATTCCCCTGCTCAATAGACAGCATAGAGAGTTGAAATTGCGAGGAGAAAGTAAAATAAAGTCCAATCTTACATTTACTACCCCGCAATTCGACCCCTCCGACCTTCCAGCCCCTCCAGCTGCGCCACAGGAATATCTGAGCCACCGGAACCCAAGAATATCCTACTATTTCCCTCAATTAACGCATACCTGCTTGTCCACATTGGATGGAAATGATTTCACGCATTTTATCCTTATACTTGTACTTATGTTCCTTATATATCCGACAAATCAGCTGAAAATCCTTTGTGGGACGAACCAGCTGTTATAGCAAACACTGCTGTTATCTTTCTTAGTGTTTGAATACCCCTAGCTGTTGTACCAGTGAAGTTTCCACTGTTTTTCTTTCTCTATAGAGCTGTAGAGAATACTATGTGAGATAGGATATCAGCAAATATATGATTATCTCAGCGGAAAAGCTCTGGGCCAAAGTGAGTATTGGAATATGACGATTTCCGTTTCCAAATATACCACCTTTTTACCTTCAAATAGTTCCTTTTATCCTCTCTTTTTCTCTACCTTTCCTTCTCCTTCTTTCCTTTACTGTTATCATCAAATATCATAACAATGGGAATTGAGTTGACTCTGATGATCTGCAAGGTTTATGCAGCTATCATTGTCCGACAGAGATTACGTAATCACCCGGACAGAATGTCCCAACGCAAACCACGTGACATTTTACCGGACACACCACACTTCGCGTCTCACCCTGAAATTTCCTCCCCGTTACCCTACTGCATTAAAATCTTTGTCCAAAATCCCGTCCCGTCTCACTCTCCCTCCACCACATTTCCGATTACGTAACCCACATTACCCTCGTCCAACCACGGTATTCCTCGATCAACTGAAAATCTTTCCGACGCCGAGCTTCAACGGAACTTCCGAAGACCCGTTAATAAATCCACAATCACAACCCTTACCGGAACCCGAACCCCGCAACTGCCACAAAACTCACCCGCCAGATATCTCTCTGTCGGATCCCGTAGCATCTCGGCAAACCGGCTAGAATATATTCAGTACAATCAACTCCACTATGTGGAGAACGATAGCCATAGTAAGCCGACAAGCGGCTCGGCAAACTGCGATTCAGCCGGCTTTCCGCCCCGCCGGCCCCGCCGCCGGCCCCGCCCGATGGTTCAGCCAGACTGCCGTGGCCGAAAAGAAGAAAATTAAAAGAATCGGAGGCACAGCAAAGAGATTACGCGCAAAACACCGAGCAAACCTCAATGAACTCGCCCATGCCTTGAAAGCCGAGAGACGTTACGATTGTGACCCGGTTTTCGGCAAAGAAGAGGCGTCTTTCCTCCCGAGAATCATAGCACAAGTGAAAGAGCTCGGAACTTACTCTCATGGATATTCCCGTGCCGAAGTGGAGAAGCTTTTATATGGAGCTCAGAAAGCGGCATTAGAAAGGCTTGAAAGAGATCCGAATGCCGAGGATTCTTCGGTTAGAAAGCTCATATTGGACCAGGAAGCAAAGAAACGGGAAGTTTTAGAGAGAATTCTTACCATGCGGAATGCTAATAAAGAGCATGAGCTGAAAAGTGCAGTAAACTTGACTGTTAAGGAGTTTTCCCGTTTTGAAGGAGACACGGGATCATCGGAGGTTCAGGCTGCTGTGCTGACTACGCGGATTCATTATTTGGGGGAGCACGTGCGGGAACACAAGCACGATTTCCACAATTTACGGCAATTCCGTATGATGGTGCAGAAGAGGCAAAAACTGCTTAGATATTTGAAACGGGATGATCCGGAAAGGTATTTCCATACTATTGCTAGGCTGGGGCTTACCGATCGGGCTGTTAGTATGGAATTCCCGCTAGACAGACAGTATATGGATGAATTTCAATTTTATGGGCCTGATAAGTTGTTTAATACGAAGAAAGCTCGAAATCTGAAGGATAAGATTAAGAAATTGAGGAAATCCAAGGCGGCGAAGAAAATGAAAGTGAAGTTGTAAGCATTTGGGTGGTGATTGGCTGTGTTGTGAGGCGTAGAGTGGCGTCTCACTTGTATATACGATGTTGAATTGACAGTCGAAATTGTTAAGATATGATAGGAATTGTAGGAGAGGGAGGAGGAAAAATGGGGAGAATTGCCTGTAGGATAAGCTGTAGGAGTGAGAATGGAGGGAGATGAGAAAAGAGGGGAAATGGGGCGATGGGGAGGAAAAACGGGATAAAAAATGGATGAGAAATGGGTGAAAAACGAAATAAACGGAATAAAACGGAATAAAAGTGAAGTACAGCGAGATGACCGAATGCTGTGCAACAATGAGGAAACATACAAGAGAAAAAAGCAGCTACTACAACTATTAAGAGGTTAAAATGTCAAATAATAGGATTCCCAGCGTGAAGTACAACATCTGATGAACTGTAACGTCCCTAGAGAGAATCAGAAAGGAGAAGAAAGTCTGGTGTTTCCATAAAGGCATCTCAAATATCGAACAGAAGGATTCTATGCGGTGCATCAGAGTTTTCTGATTTAAAGGGAGATTCTGCTGGATTCTTGGGAGTACAGATGAGTGGCAGACACCTCTATTCTCTATTCTCTATTCTCTATTCTCTATTCTCTATTCTCTATTCTCTATTCTCTATTCTCTATTCTCTATTCTCTATTCTCTATTCTCTATTCTCTATTCTCTATTCTCTATTCT
>JAKTRH010000035.1:0-124690 GCA_030579575.1 Sporopachydermia lactativora | reverse complement strand
CCCCCCCCCCCAATCTCTCGCATGCCCCCATCCCCCTTCACCTCTCCTCTCCCTTCCTGTCTCGCGACTCCCCCGACCAAAGCAGGGCGTTTCGGATCCGTTCTGCTCCATTTCGCGGGTGACGGGACCGCGGGTTTTACACAGCAGAACAGAACGGAATAACAGCAAAGCAAGCTGCCTACGACTATAAAGACGGCACACACAGCTACCGCTTGATACTTGTGTAGTGTTTGCCGCTTGACTGGCTTTCTAGCTGCTTCTGCGCTTCCAGTGAGCGCCGCTGATTCTGCCGAGACTGCATCAATACTCTGAAGCAGGTAGAACACGCAGAAAGCGGCGAAACTGTGGTAAAATTGAAGGAAAGCAGTATTCCTGTTTTGTCTGTGTAAAGAAAACTGCCGTTCTTGTCAGTTGTTGATACTCCTGTAAAGCTCATACCGTTCAAATGCCTACTGATACGTCTCAAGACTGGACGTGGTCTGCTTCCTCCTCTTCATGGTGGTCTTCTGTGACTTCTCCGCAGGCTACGCGGACTCCGGCGCAGCCGCCCGTCGGACCGGCCGAAGCTGCCGATTCTGCTCGGGCCCCAAGCGTGAAGAGCGAAGGTTCCCGCTTCTCTCAGTACATGAATTCCCGCAGATCTTCGGCTGAAGAGTCTATTTGTAAGTAGTTTATCCGATACAACGCTGTAATATCAACAATAACAACCACAGAAACTAACCATTCTAGTATCCCACTATTCCGAGGCCGAAGCCGAGAAATCTATTGTCCCGGACTCGTCTATTTGGAGCCCTGCCGGATTATCCGAGAATACTTCTCTTAGTGTTAGTGGTGCGCCTGTCACAACCCGACGGATGAGCGGGTCGATTTTGTCGGCTATCGGCTCTACGACGAGCTCGGCAAACTCTGCGGCTTTCCTGCCGCCTCTGCCGCACCCGGCAACTGCTGGCGCTCATAGGACTAACGGGAGTTCTGTTAGTGGCACTTCTACGTCTATTCTCGGATACTCATTTGCCGCTTCCGCTTTATCTTCGGGAGTACAAACGCCTGTAGCTGGATTTTCCGCTTCTGGAATGGCCAAATCGGTCTCCGGCGGCTTGACTGCCACTTCTAATCCTTCCTCGGTTTGGAACGTTTCTGGTCCACTTGCTGGTACTGCTAGCAGCGTTGGAGATCGCAGCCGGTCTTTTTCGTCGGAAAACTCCGACAGTCCTCCATCTGCGGCTGTTTTCGGCGCGGCGGGCGGAACTTCCGGTACTGCCGGGCCTTCTGGGCCTTCGGGTACGTCAGGAAACGCCACGTCATTCTTGGAGAAGTTTGCTTCTATTGTAGACCAAACAGAGTCCACAGATTCGGGTTTCCGTTCTACTGCGCCACCAGGCTCGGAACAAAACACATATGTAGGACCCGTAGGATCAGCTTTTGTACCTGTTCAAGCCACAGAACGGATTGAACTCGGAGTACCCACTGACGGAGGCGGAACTACAGCGGGCCGCACAACTAGCTTTTCTGGTAGTGAAGTACTTCAGGGATTCCGAACCTCGGCACACAGCAGCTTTTCCGGTGCTGATAACGCTGGCGACGATCTCGCTGCGTTCCGCCGCGTAGTTTCGGGGATGGCAGCACTCACAACTGATGCGGGGCTCGGCTCGGAAGCTCGGCGCGGCTCAAACACGTCATCTTTCCTTGACAGACGTTTATCAATAGAATCTGGCCGTACAGAGGACTCCTACCGTACAACGCACAGTTTGCTTTCCGCGTCTCATCACGGGAGATCGGATATGAGCGGGCTGGCCCGTGTGGCGTTAGCAAATGAAAGCGCTATTGCCAGTCCTGAGCCACAATACCCGAAACTAGCGTCTATTCCGGATGCAGAAAACTCGGGTAAAAGCCAGGCAAGCACAAAGTTCTCAAAAGTGTTGCACGATGGCGGGCCAGCGCCGTTTTTCCCCTCCGGGAAGCTTGGAGGCTACGGAGGAAACGGCATTGGGTTTGGAGGACTCGGCGGGTTTAACGGATTTGGTGGCGTCGGCCCTGGAGGTCCTGGGGTTCCTGGGGGCTTGGGAGGCGCAGCAGGGCCAGGAGGTCCTCTGGCTGTGCCGCCGTTCATGCCGAATCCAGCGCAGGTTCCTGTAGGTCCTGTAGGTCCTATGGCTCCCGTGGGACCTATGGGACCTCCTGTCTTCCATCCGAAGAACGGGCATTTCAATCCGAGGGCCCGCGACGGCTCTGGCCCGGCAGGGATGCGACGCCACGGTGGCGCAGCAAGCGGAAACGGAAGCTCAGGGCCGAATGGTGCAGCTGTGGGTGCCCGCGGAGTGAATGGCGGGCCGTCTGGAGGCGCAAAATCCCCCGCTGCCCGTATGCTGGAAGAACTGAAGACAGTGAAAGATCACGGGTATACACTGAAAGATCTGTATGGCCACGTACTAGAATTCAGCTCTGATCAGTATGGTTCACGGTTTATTCAAAAGGAGATGGAATCAGCTACAGCTGAAGAGAAAGAGGAAGTATTTGCAGAACTGAAAACCAATGCTTACCAACTGATGACGTCTGTGTTTGGAAACTACGTGATTCAAAAGTTCTTTGAATTGGGTACCGATGAGCACAGAGCTGAATTGGTACAGAGAATGAAGGGCAATGTGTTACCACTGAGTCTGCATATGTATGGTTGCCGAGTAGTCCAGCGAGCTATTGAGCATGTATCGCTGGATGAGAAGATCTCTATGGTTTCTGAGCTGAAAGGTCACGTATTGGAATGCGTGAAAGATCAGAACGGGAACCATGTGATTCAAAAAGCTGTAGAACTTATCCCTCTAGAATCTATTCGATTCATTGTAGACTGTTTTGTAGAACCGAAGAAATCAGGGGAGGTTAAACCTGTGAGAAACGGAGTTGCACCGTCCAAAGGGCGCGGTGGAGTTCCAGGAGACGCCAGCCAGATATACGTGCTGTCTATTCATTCCTATGGGTGCCGAATTGTTCAGCGGCTGTTGGAGTATGTGAAGAACAATTCAAGTGATCAAAAATACATCTTGGAAGAAGTATACAAGAACAGTTATAATCTGATTTTGAATCAGTACGGCAACTACGTCATCCAGCACATAATTCAGCATAAAAGTTCAAGCTCAGCAGGGAACCGAGCAGCTAAAGAGAATGAAGAGGATCAAGTGCTGGTGTATAAGGATAGAATAATCAGTTTAGTGGCTGATAATATTTTGAGCTTCTCGAAGCACAAATTTGCCTCAAACGTTGTGGAAAAGTGTATTGTCTACGGCTCAATAGAGCAGAGGAAGAAGATTACCAATACTGTATTAGGAGCTGATCCAGCTACTGGTCAATTGACTATAGAAGAATTAGCTGCTATGGATGGTCCGAAACTGCAAGAGTACACAGCGTCGGCAGCTCCTATCCCGCTGAGTGAGATGATTAAAGATCAGTATGCGAATTACGTGATCCAGAAATTGCTAGATGTGTCAAAAGGTCCTGAAAAGAAAGTGCTGGTTATGTTTATTAGACCGAGTCTCAATTCTCTGAAACGTACTAGTGGTGCTAAAAGGCTCGCTAGTATTGAAAGACTTATCAGCATTTCTGAAGAAGTATTAGGCGAGAAAATGACTCTGAAATAGAAAAAAAACGGTCCGATATTACTCTCGCTTCCGTTATATTATATCCATTCTACTTGTTTGCTTGCTTATTGGGGTTTAGCTACAATTCCTAAAGTCTGTCGCTTCCTCCCACTTCCAGGACTACTTCCTGGATCCTGTTTATAGTATTTTCCTGTATATTTCAATGCCCCACTGTTATTTATATTATTTATATCTCTTTTCCAGTGTATTCTACAAACTAATAGGTCCGTCATTTGCTTTCCCTTCCTATCCATCAATCTCTCCAACTCGTAAGCCTCTGATCACATAATCAGGAACCCCACAATATTTTCTGATTATCTAATCACTTTATCCCCGTCCCATAACCCATACTTCCGATTCCCACAGAAACGCGACTCATTGAAATTTCAAAGCTCAATTGCGCGTCGCAACGGAATATCCGACGACCACCCGGCCCGAATTCTCGGTATTACCACAAATCCGACTTGACCAGACACTGCGGCTGGACTTCCTTTATAACTCGTGATTTCTTGGTCTCCACGCCCCCTGGCGCAGCTACCTTCTGAGCCGAATTCGCCCGTCCCTTCAATCTCAGTCTTTCGGCCCCGCGACTCAGCTTACAGCTCCTCGGCAGTACTTCAATGCATCCCTGCGCCACACCGCGCTCTTCTCCACAGCCACAGCTGATCTCCGGTCTCCGCATACAAACAGAGCAAAATGAACTCCCCAGGTAACTTCTCACCTTCCAGCTCCGGGACGGAAATGAATATATCTTCTTCCGATGAAGAATCCCGTTCCGAGCAGCCCGCCCTCTCTCAAGTCGCCGGAAAAGCCCCACCGGGGATAAAATCCACGCCACCGACTGCGCCACCTGCGCCACTCCGCTCCTCAGCAACTTCTGATGGGTACTCCTCGGGCGAGGAATCCCCCGTGCCGGAACCGTACTCTGATCTCAGTGAAACTGCCAGCTCAGATTCCGAAGGAGAAATGCCACTTCCTCCATCCCACCCGGCGTCCCAGGCTGCCGCGTCAGCCTCCCGCACGGGCAACGGCGCAGCCCCTACGCCACCTAAGAAACGCGCCACCCGCCGCCGCAGCCGTTCCACTCGGAAATTAACTACTACAAAGACGAGACGCAACAGTCGAGTAGCCGCCCTCGCTTCCGCTACAGTCGTCCCACGGGTTCCCGAACCACCTTTACCTCCGGATGGCGCTCCTTTGAAACCCCCAGCGGCGGGCCGCTCGACGGTTCGGCCCGCCGGCCGTCCTGTAGGTCGTCCTGTAGTGCGTCCGGTAACGCAGCCTGCTGAGCCGACGAAGCCCGCGCCCCGCCCTGCCCCGCCAGCCCCTCCGTCTCCGCCAGAGCCTCCGAGCCCGCGGGCGCCATCGCCGGTGTCTGTGGGCGCCATGCTAGCCCCGCTGGGACTGAAACCCCCAGTATGTACCGTCAGTTTATCCCAGGAGTCTATTGAGGCTTTCCAGCATCTCGTGCTGCTTCTACGGTATATAGAAGTATGTGTACAAGCGGATCTCGGGATTAAACCAGTTACAAACTCGTTTGATGTGATTTCCTCTACCGAGGCCCACGTGAATCAGGCACCGAGTAAAGGGAAAGTGTCGTATCTCACTGCTGAGTCTTCCTACTTTGGCCAAGTGCGTAAATTTTATGAAAACTGGTGTGACGGAGAGACGAAAAGGCTGCAGCAGTTTGGCCATAATTATATTCTGTATGGTGAAGCTGAGGGCAAGATGGCGTCGGATATTATTGATTTCACTCGACGGTATCGTGTGACTGGGGCTCGATTGTTAGTTTTCCTTACTGAGCTGCGTAATAATCCCGAACTGCAACGTCAGGCTATCAAATCTCTGGATTTAGTAACAAATATCCGGTCCTGTTCCCCGCGGGATCAGATCCCCGGCCCGAGGATTAAAGCCTCTGATGGATCCGAGCTGTACTTTCGACGGCCTGTAGTGCCGTTTACACGGAACCGAATAAGTCCTCTCGGAATGTCCGCAACGGAGGTCCATTTACCACTGCTTCTGTCACAGTTGACGCTTCCTGTGTCTTTTTACAATGTATTTGTATACTGTCTTACACAATTGTACTATGAGCAAATACATGCCGCTAGACGTAAGAGCGGAGCTTCCGCTGCTTGGCCGTATCCGAAACACAATGTGCTTCCGTTTCTAGCCGAGGTGAATTCCGCGTTCACCACGCAGTGGCCACAGGGTATTTGTGAACCTGAACCAGCGGAAGAGAAGCCGAAGCCGAAACCGGCTGCGCACGGCATGGGACGGAAAATCGATGTCGGAGACATTCTCGATATGATGTATGAAGTCCACGAGCCGGAACTGTCGCCGGATCCCGAGAAGGCGCGCATGGCTACTACTGTGCAGGAAGAGGATACTCCGCTGGATATTGCCCATCTTGTACCGGATGTGGCGCAGGCAGAGGAGGAAACCGAGAAACAAGCGGAGAAAGAGGCTGAGAAGGAGCCCGATATTGTAGTGCACACTGGCACAGAAGATATAGAAGAGTTTTTCAGTCAAGTAGAGCCCCAGGGAATTGTAGAGACTGAAGTGGCTGAAGGAAAGGCTCAGCCACAGGTTGAGACTGGAAACGAGCCGAAACAAGTAAATGCGCCTCCTCGTAGTGTGCCCAATTGGATCCCAGTCTCTTCTGCGCCACAATCTGCGCCTCCTAGCAGTTCACTCCCATCCCGACTGTTGCGAGGACTGTGGAGTAGCGAAAACGACAACCCTGAAGGAGACTCCTCAGCCACAGCATCTACAGTGCCTCAGCCACAACCGGAACTAAATACGCCACACTCACTACCAACTTCCTCATCCTCCGCCACATCTAACGGCATCTCATGGCACACAGACAAAGAACTCTTCAGCCAACTGAAACAACAGAGGCTCAACAGCGGGAACCTTGCAAACGCTATCAGGTTTCTCAAATCCCCAGTCCCGGCTGACCTTTCCGGCGCCACACTCCGTGAAAACGCCGCTCCAGCTGAGATCGTAACCTCAGTTAACTGCATCGTAGCTGCCATGTCCCTCCTGCTACAGAAATTCGAAGTACTCGGCGATGTGCTGGAAAACGTAGCGGAAGAGAATATCACACTGAACGTTCATCAGCGACAGCTGTCGCAGTCTTTCACTAAAGATCTCGCTGCTCTGCAAGACCGGGTGGTTTCGCTGAAGAACGGCGTAGCATTGGGACTCGGAGAAGAGTTTGTAGCGGCTTTAGAGAAGTGCGACGAGCCGGAGGCTGAGATCGCCGGTTCTGGAAGCCAGGATAGTGGCGTACGCACTTTTGCCGGCCTGCTGGCTGGCACAGAGTTGTCTCAAGTGGCATCAGAGATGTCTCCTGCTGTTCAAGGCGACGATAACGATTCCGACGAGGTGGATGCTTTGACTACTCCATCCCTGCGGGTGACTCGCGGACGGTCCAAGAAAGCGGCAGCAAAGCAGGCAAAGCAGAAACAGGTGCGTAAGGAAATGGCCAAAACGCGGAAGCGTCAGCGGCGTCAGCTTTTGCGTCAATTTGCCCTCGGGTCGAATGGCGACGCCGAGGAGCTTCCGACAGCCAAGCGGGCCAATCGCGGGAAGACTGGTGGCGCAGCAGACGGCGGTGCTAACGGCGCGGGTATTCCGACGCCTGAGCCACCGCATGAGTCATCGCCGTCGGAATCCGAGACAGAAACTGTGTATATCTACGTGGATTCCGTGCGGAGGTTTCTGCAGGATGTGGCGCGGAGCAGCAACCTGCGTGGGGCCAATCGGAAGACTGTTTCTCAGTTTCTTAAGACTATTGACGATGCAGACTGTGACGAGTCTGTAGTGTTGAATATTATGTCGGAGTTAGTGAAGATTCTGCCGCAGGTGTCGCATCAGAATTTCACAGTTTTGGAGCTGTTGAGTCATATTAATAGTAGCTATAATCCTGATGTGTAGAAGGGGGAGGCTGAGGAGATAAAAAGGAGAGAGGGAGAGGAGAGAAGAGAGGAGAGGAGAGAGGGGATGAAGAAGCTGATAAAGGGGAAGCTGGAATCAAAACATGATAGAATTTTTGGCTAAGAAATGCCAAGTCAATTCTGAGCTAATTAAGTGAGTGAGCCGATTTCGGGGATTTTGTTCTCCATGTCGATAATTCCACTCATCATAATTCCTTCACCCGCTGTATCCTAAGTTTACTGAACAAATGTATAAAAATGTAATATTCTATATTTACATACCGCGGAAAGCGTTTTTGCTCGCTCTGCGCCGCCCTTCGTATACCTGTTTCTCTTTCCCTGAATCCTTGACTGATTTCTCCTGGAATTGCACTTTCTTGGCTTTTTTCTGTGGTACGAATGACACTTCCACTTCGCCCATTGGACCTTTGCGAACTCTCATATTCTTCCTCTTCTCTAATTTTTCTTGCATTACAGCTTCCTGTTTGGCAACAGCTGTATCAAAGGATTCACTCCTTGAGCTAATCTGCTTAGTATCGGCTTCCACCATTTGAATCTTTGCTTTCTCTGCTGCTTTCCTCTTCATTCTCTCTTCTGCTAACCTCTTTTTAACGATTTCTCTCTGTAATCTCTGTTCTTTCTCGAATTCGTCCTCGCTTTCTGATTCAGATTCGTCTGAGGATTCAGAATTCTTCCCATTGAGCCTCTCTTCTTCCTCTTCTTCAGCAGCAGTCAATGGACGAGCAGATTCTCTCAGCTTAGGCTCTTTTGGAACCTGTTTCGCCCCACTGGGGTTAAGCAAACGGTATTCATGAGAATCGACATCGACTTCAAATTCTTCGTCCTCAAATACTTTAGCAAACCGATTATCCTGCAGTATCGGGGTTTCTCCCTTTTCTGACACATTTGTATTCGCTTTAGCCCCAATCTTCTCAGCCAAAGCTTTATTGACTTTCACTTTAGGAGCATTCGCAGCAGTACGAATGCGGCTTTCCCGCTCTTTCTCTATCCTCTTTTTAATCTCCCTCTCTCTATGTTCCTTGTATGCAAAAGGATTAGCAATAAGCCTAGCCTTCTCATACAATTCCTGGTCAATGAAAAACCCATGCATATAACTCCTGGCAACTTTCGTACCAATAACTGACGTGAGATTCAGTTGCTCCAACTCCTTCCGCGTAACAAACTTGTAGTTCGAGTACACAGTATTAGTAGGCTTCTCTTCCAACTCTTCAGTGATATTATCCAGGAATGAGCACCATTTAGGTGCCGTACCAATAGAAGGAATGTAATATGTATGCATAGGCATCCCCTCATTAGCCAGAAAGAACATCCCAGTCTTGGGAATATAATCTACGTCATTTATATCCACCGTAGGCTCCATAGAAGTGTACGGCGAACCATCTACACGATCCCACAGCTTGACTATCCGCTTATCAGCTGTAAGAACTTTAGATGCTGTACCATCCAAAGTACCGTTATCGGTATCAATCCAGAGCATCTTAATAATAGGGAACCCGTATCCCTGGTCCTTCCTGAGCAGCGGCGCCGAACTCCGGAGATCAAATATATAAGACTGGCCTTCGCCTTCTCCGACTCCCAAGTTCAGCCCATCAAACCTGCTAGCCAGTGCTGTCACAGGATTTGGCCCAATAGACAGCTGGTTCACTCTATTACGGCTTCGCGGGTCCCAGAACTCCACTGTGCCCTCGTCAGTGCCTACAGATACCAACCCGTGAGCTTTATTAACGTCTATACAGTTAACCCCTTCTGAATCGAGCTGGAAAGGAGCTAAGAACCTGCCTTGGTCTAAATTAAGTCGGTAAAGCTCGTTAGAAGAGGCTCCTACGTATAAATCACAAGATTCGGGATTGTAGTTCAAACAACGGCCGAATTTCGGAATTCGGGACCGATAGTGCAACCCTCCCTGTGTTTGGAATTCTATAGACCTGTCATTCTGCAAATGCACTGATTTCGTCCAGTCATCTGACAGCATTATGAAATCCACATTCTCAGTGTCGGTGTGCCTCTCAAATTTCAGCCCCAGCTGCGCCAAATCGTAGACGTGGATCTGCGGTTTATAAGTCCCTGTAGCCATGATGTATTGCCCATCTTTTGATACTTTAATGCGATTAGAAGCTTCAGAGAATTCGAAATCCTGTATCAGTTCTACGCGATTTGCGTAATCTGGGTCATTTTTCAGGGAACGCTTCCTTTTCCGGGCCAGCCAGTCGGGCAGTGAGCGGGAGGTATTCGTGCCGGAAATCTGGTATACAGAGACATCGGCTGAAGTAGATTTGAGCACCATATTAGGGGAAACTGTGAGTTCTGCTGGTTATACTGGCAGTTTAGCTAGTATAGCAGGATTATAGTGTACAGTAGAGGTGTCTGAGTAGCAAAAAAGTGTTCAAATAAGGATATAATCTAGGATAAAGAAGGATATTTGAGGATATTTGAGGGTAAGTGAAGATAAATAAGGATAAAGGAGGATTTATGTAATTTTTCACATCTCTTTTCACCTATCTTACTTTTCCTTTATGAACAGAAAAAAATTTGATTTGTATGGAGACGAGGCCGATAGACAAAGCGGAGATGATGTGTGGGATTACCTCCGAAATTTATCTGTTCCAAATATCATTTCCGGTTTGTCCCAAAATTTAAAGTTGAGCCGAAAATAGTTCACTTGCATGAACCTACATGAGACGGCGGGGACCGATCGGAACCCTAATTTGTTAAGCGAAGCTCATCAAAGCTTACAGCGTATTTTCCATATTCAAGCCCGATAATAAGGCCGGTTATAATGAGTGAAAAAGCTGTCTAATACTGCTATTAATGCACTTTTTGGCGGCTTTCTTTCTGTTTCCCTATTAATACTCTTGCTAGCGTTTCAGTAGGCTTATTTCCCATACCCGAGTAGGCCGATAAGGCCCTGGAAACTCGGTAAAACGATTGAGGGTTAAATTTTCACATCCCATGGCCCCCCGCATATTCGCTATCGATATTCCTTCTTCCTAGGCTCTTTGACAGATTAGGGGTTATATGGGGTTTGATAATTTACCTGTGTTGGAGAGGTATAAAAGTACCGAGGATCGTCAGTATATAGTGGATAATACATTATTCCTGAGTATATAATACGCGTTCATAGCAGTGCTGGTTGAATGATATAATATAGCCTGAAAGTGACGTGATAAGATAGTAGGAAAGAGATAGCAATATCATATACTTTTAGATATACGTCTTGATAGCTGATATTTTTGGGAATTCAACAGTCTGGAATCGATAATTCGAGTTCTATTTTCGGTATAAAAGGTCTGGGCAATAAATAGCCTTCTTTACGGATAGTCCAGTGATCAGATAGGTATTCTGGTTATCACAGCATTGAAAAAGCAACTAATCAGCACTTCAGGCTACTGTACTACTGAGCATTGGTAATAGGAGTGAAAAAATCGAGGGAATCTTAGTAATCTTAGCATTCTCAGTATTAGATTCTCGATATATTCGATTAATCCCTGTTGGAATCTGACACTCTAAGCTGAGGAACCATTGGATTTCAGTTCAACAGTCAATTCGCTGCGCTGCTGATACTACTAATAGTACTACTATTACTATTATTATCACCACTCCTATTTTACTACTATCACTTACTATTCTACTGATACTACAACCTCTCAAAACCTCATTGTGGAATCTCTGCTCTCTGCTTAATCATCTCGTATACTTACTTCCCCGGATTTCGTATTTCAACTTCTCAAACTACAATTTTTCACTCTTAAAACTCAAGAAAATCCTCACCCTCCTTCTAGGTGAAAATGCCTTATAAGAACGGAATCTTCACAGCGGATGCCCCGCCTCCAAAGTACTACTACGGAAACATCAGCGATTTCCTCAGAAATGGCCCTAATAGTGACATGCCTGACCTGCCAATCATCACCGACGGAGTATCAGGTGAATCTCTCTCATACAATCAGATATTCGACCTCACTGACCGCCTGGCTTATCATTTCAATACTCGCTATAACCTCCAGGACGGAGACGTCGGTTGTATCTTCACAAACTTCCATTTGGTTACTCCACTCTGCCACTATGCGCTCCTTAATCTGGGGGCTGTTGTATCCCCGGCAAACGTAGCCTATACACCTGCAGAACTGCTGTATCAGTTGAAAGCTAGTGGAGCCCGATTCCTGGTAACTCGTGATGCTTTCCTGCCCACAGTTCGCAAAGCTCTGGCCATGGATCCCGAGATTGCTGCAATTGTTAAAGTAGCAACAGTGGATGAGCTGTGGGAGGAGCTGAAAGCGGTGAAAAAGTCCAAAAGGCCCATTTATCTCTCTCCTACAGAGGCTAAAAAGAAACTGGCATATCTCTGCTTTTCCTCAGGTACCAGCGGAGTTCCCAAGGGTGTTATGACTTCTCACCACAACTTGACGTCCAACGTTCAGCAGCTGCTGGCTTCTATTCCCGTTACTTTCTCTCATACGGCCATACACTGTGCAGTACTGCCTCTTACGCATATATTTGGACTCCAGAATTATCTCCATACTTCAGTATACCGGGGTTCTCCTACTGTTTACCTGCCCAGTTTCGATTTGAAGTTGTTCCTGGACACTGTAGTCAAGTATAAAGTAACCAATGCTTCTTTAGTACCCCCGATTCTCATAATGTTGCAGAAGTCTCCGGTCGTAGAGCCTTATTTGCCGGAAATGCGGAAAACTCTTCGGGCCATTGCTAGTGGCGCAGCTCCGCTCGGCGCAACAACTGCCGAAGCTGTGAGAGAACGGCTCGGATGTACCGTTCTACAGGGCTATGGGCTTACAGAGTCTTCCCCCGTTACTCATTTCTGCGACGTAGACGATCCAGACTACACAGACATTGGATCAATCGGGAAAGTGCTAGCCGGAGTTGAAGTTCGGCTGGTTGACGATGACGGCAAAGACGTTACGCTCGGATCCCCCGGTGAAGTATGGCTCCGAGGCCCGAATATCATGATGGGTTATTACCGTAATCCAAAAGCCACAGCTGAGACGCTCACCAAAGACGGGTGGCTGAAAACTGGAGACGTAGGAGTGGCTAACGAGAAGGGTTTGTTTTATATTGTAGATCGGAAGAAAGAGTTGATTAAATCGTATGGACATCAAGTAGCTCCAGCGGAATTAGAAGCCAAACTGCTGGAACACGAAGATGTTGTAGACTGTGCCGTTATAGGAATTTCTGTTCCGGAAGAAGGGACTGAGTATCCTCGGGCCTTCGTGCAATTGAAGCCTGGGACGGATCCTCTGGCTGTTAAGAAATGGTTTGACGGGTCAGTTTCGAAGCACAAGCAGTTGTGGGGTGGTATAGCTGTTTTAGATGTTATTCCTAAGAGTCCCTCGGGGAAGATTCTCCGTCGTCATCTGCGTGATATGAAGAACTATCAGGTTTACGGTACGAAAGCGTCAGGGCCGAGGATGTAAGGATAGAGTGGAGAAGGGAAGATGGGTGGGAAGAGGAACAGGAACGGGAAGAAACGTAGCTGGGCTTTGTTTTGCTGAAGCTTTTTGTTTGAAAATAAGAGATGGTTGACTTGATGATCAATCAGAAAACGAAGAATACAAGATTATATATGATATAAATATGATACAAATTGATTTGATATTGAATTATTTCGGGTTGTAGAGTATATACGGTGGAGATGTGTCATGAAATGTGATAATTCAGACAGTAAGCTATGAGAATAACTGAAAAACTTGATCTGATCCCAGAACTATAGCATATGATATATCACGTAGTATATAGAATATCGTATATCATAATATATATCAAAATAAGAACCTTCACGTTGTTTCTAAACGATATGGACTTAAGCAGTTCTACATTACATATCATGGAGTTATTGTTACTGAGAACAGAGAAGGTACCCTCAAGATTAGCATGGTATATACAGGATAAATTGCATTATTCAATCTAATAATGGCTCGCAGTCTGAGAGGTACTCATGGGGAATGAAGAGCAGACGCCTTTATAACAGCATAAACTGTTATAAAGGCTGAGGAGAACAAGTAGAAAAGATTTCAGAGATCACCAGTATACCCAAGAGAAGAGTCGGGAGGTGAGAAACAGGAAAGTCGTAGTTATGAGGCAAAGTCCTTCAATAGGAGAAATCAGCATAACTGAATATACAGCTGTCAGATGACTGCAAACCATTCATTGCTCGACAGCTAAATGCCGGGAATTTCATAGGAAACAGCGGGACTAATCAGTTGTCCCTCTGTCTAGAATGGAAGTATTCACTTCGTATGGCTATTTTCAGTCATACAACCCAATCCTTCAAGTAGAAGACAGAAACGATAGAAAACTTATTTATAGCTGACATAAAATCGCCTCGTGAGTAATATAAAGCATATCACCGCCTCAGAGTCACTGTAATCCCAGCATACATCTCCTGACGTTTAACACTGTTCTTTGAGCTTCAAAAGCAGCCATCTCTTTTCTCTTCAATAATTCATAACTCCTGGACAGCTAGCTTATGTCACGCATTCTATACTAATCGCTGAAGGTATCCAACAGAAAATATCTGCGCCTACCAAGAGTTACGATATAGACGTAGTACTTCGTTATTAGACTGTACAACTCACTTACTCTCCTTCTTCTCCTCCTTCTCACACTTCTCCTTCATGATATCTCAACCTACACACCACTCGCTCGCCGAATGACTCCTGATACCTCTACTTTCCCTTTATGTTCTCCTTATATTCTCCTCATCCCCCTTCATCCTCCCTTCCTAGCCATCTCACTCCTCATCAGGCGACGGAGCAAATGGATTTTCCGTCAAGGCCCGCTTCGTCAATGCATCAGCAATGGTGTATATCATATAATTCAAATAGCTGAACATCGAAACCCGTAAAAACCTCGGACCTAATCCTACCCAGAGACCTTTAGGCCCCTCACGAGTGAAAATCTCAAACATCTGCACAAAGAAATACTTCCTGTACCGCGTAGATATCGTCAACGGTTCATGCTGTAAAGCACTTCTCGCCCCAGGCCCAGCTGACGACGGCACCCTTTGAGAGGCCACTGAAGAGGATCCTTTGCTCTCCTCCCGCAGTTTCTCTGTTCGGCCTTTAGCAGCGTGGCCTCGAGAATATGCAGCAAAAGTAGCTGACTGCATACGAGTTTTAATCACATCAATTGGCTGAGTTGTCACAACGACAGCTGCTGAAGTCGCCAAGCTCAAACCAATAGAAGACCACACTCCAAGGTAGTCAGCCTCGCTAGAAGTGAATAGTTGTTTTAAACTATTGTATATTGTGAAGGAAACTGCGGTATTAGAAGCCTGACGTAGCAAAGTAGGGAACCAGCCTTGTGTGAAAGCTCGTAAACCTCTGTTTGAATACATTTGGTGAATTGTATGGGTCAAAGTGAAGGGAATCTCTCCGATTTTTACTGAGCTTACGGGTAAAGCGGATGAAAGAGGAGCTTGGGAACCTACAGATGATACCGTTGGAGAAACAGCTTTCAAAGCTGACCCGGAAATCTTTGGAGCGCCAAATCTGACTGCTTTTTTGGGTCCAGGAGGAGGTACAGTTTGAGGAGCCTGAGAAGCCGGAGAAGCAGCCGGAGAAGCCCTTGACGGGTCTAAAGACTGACGAATTAGACTGTTTTCAATCATTGTTACTTTGATATCTGTGTTTTTGTTAGTACTGGCACTCCGATATACCTTGGGAATGGCAGATAAGAATATGTGATATATACTATGCTATATAGAATAAATAGTATGATACAATAACTCATTAGTTATTTCATTGATTATTTCAATCAAATAACCGGTTCCAGATATCCCCCACTGTTCCCTCACCCTTCCCCTCATATACTCACTTTCAAAAGGAATAATAACAACAGATTCAGCCAGACCTGTCATCATCCCTGCTACAACTACCCGGGGAGCTGTCGTTCTACCATTCTCTTCAGACATAAATTTATTAGCCCAGTTGTACACCTGAATTCTCGACAGCGCTTTCATAGTTCCTCCAAGCGTAATGGCAGTGCATCCTGTGTACATTGTGCGGATAGTTGTGGCGTTAACGTTGGCTTTGCTGATTGCTAGCATTGGACTGAGCTGAGCTCGAGTTTTCATTACTTCAAACGGTTGTGTGATAACAGAAGTGAGCGAAGCCGCAGTCACAGCCGCCACTGAGGCGCTCAAAATGTTTCCTTCCACGTCAGCCTGCATTTTGCCTCGGGAAGTTTCAGCCACGAGCCTTGGGAATATTTAGGAGTGAGAATCCAGTTATCTGAAAACTATGAAAGGTTCAGCTGTTCTGAGTTGCTGGAAAAGTCGTTTAACCAATGCTCCAGCTTCGGGAATCACCTGAAACCCGGTTTAATGCTTTGTGCAACGGACTTCCAGACGAAACACCGGTGGGTCTTTCAAATATCCAAACAGCCGATCGGCAGAAACCGAAGAAATTGAGGAAATCCCGAAGAAAGAAGCTGAATACAGTATCACCAGCTATAGTGGCAGAAAGATGCAGTAACAGCGACAGAACGCCGAAAGTTATGAAGAAACCGTTTTGACAATTCCACAAATGAATGTCCAAAGGTCCCAAAAGTCTCCTCCGATTATCCCATCGCCAATCCACCATCCTGTCTGTCAGGTAATGAAAAATCGGCTCGGCTTCGGCTGTGGCTGAGAGGTTGAAATTGACGTATATTCCGATTACGTCATCTGGAAATATTCATGAGATGAGAGATGACGTTTACAGTGGCAGGTGGACTGCTGGTGTGAATAGTGAAAACAGAACAGTCAGAATGGCTTTAAAAGCAAGTAAAAGGTTGCTAGTATTAGCAATAACAATCATATTCAACAATTTTGACACTTTTTCACTTATTTTGGCTCATTTTACCCCTGCTTCATCCACCATTCTCCGTCTCTCTTCCCCGGCTTCGGAGGTCTCGGCCTAAAATTTCCCTTTTCGGACACATCCCGGAACTTCGCTCGAAACCTTTCGGGAGAAGCCAAACACGAATCTGAAAAGCTTCAATGAAAGAGAAACAGCAGATATTTGGTGAATTTCAATGAAAAACGAAGAGCGTAATGGAGTTTAAAAATGGATATTCAGGTGAAATCAGCTTCTTAGCAGCTTTGCATAGCACTGTTGTTCTCGTTTGCTACTGAAATCTGCTTACAAATACCTCAATATTCGCTGAAATTGCTCGTTTCAGCTCCACAGGCTGATCAAAGAATTCTTACCCTCTCAACTGTAACGCGAAACACTTATTGAAGCCTTAATCTGCGTTTATCGGTTCTGAAACGCCTATCAACTGGTTTCTTCTGATATTTTTTTCACTTTCCCACCTCCTGCAATGAGCAAATTCTTCTCAAACGTCGGCTCATCCGTGTCGTCGTTCTTCTATTCCCTCACCACGAACGACCATTATGCATCTTACAATTCTCCATTCCGCTCTGGCACCAACTCCGACGGCCTACAAACCCAGCTTGGATCCAGCAGAGGCCGCGGGTCCAACACGTCAACCTCCAATCCTTACAGCTATTCTACTGGTCAAAGTACAACAAATTTGAACAACCCCGTGCCATACACTCCAGGACTCCGCTCAAGTCAGCTCGGAGGCAGTAATCCGAGCCTGCCATCGCTTGAAGGCACCGCATCACGCAGCGACAGCATCCAGCTGCAGGACTACGTGGATGGAGCCCCGCCGGCGCCTCCAGTAGCCGTGTCGTGGGAGAAGATAGATGCTATATTTGAGGATAGGTTCCCTGAGTTGTATGAGAATCTCTCATATCCTGCTACTGCTGTGGACCTCAATGAGCTGGAAAACGATTTAGACGGCTGCTCGCTGCCTGACTCTGTGCGGGAAAGTTACATGATTCACGATGGCCAGGAATCAGGTGGTAAACCTGCTGGTGTAGTGTTTGGGTACACTTTACTTGATTTAGAAGAGGTATCACTGGAATGGACTGTGTGGAAACGCGTTTATGATAGGTATTTGCAGAGTTCTCGACCTCCGCTGGGCAGCACGGCTTCTATCACGGCTATAAGCAGCGATAGCGCATATGCTCGGCAAATGGCGGGATCTCAAGCACGGAATGGGCCAGGAGGCAGCCGAACTCGGAACAGATTTGAGCAAAATCAGGAATCTGTACCGGAAGGAGCCACACAGAAGCTGTACTGCCATCCTGGTTGGATCCCCCTAGTAAAAGACTGGGCAGGGAACAATATTGCCGTAGATTTAGCCCCCGGACCGAAAGGTAGATGGGGTCAGATTATCCTATTTGGTAGAGACTTTGATACTAAATACGTAGTTGCTCCAGACTGGGCGTCGTTCCTCAGCACGTTGGCGGACGACCTGGCAGAGCATATGCTTGTAGTAGATGACGAAGATGACGATCCTGAACATCAGGAGATGTATTTCCAGACAACTGGGGCGGATGGCCGGCCTAAACTTGTCCCGTATTTCGAGATTCTCAAGAATCGATGTGTAATGAACGACAGAGTACATCAGAAACAGTTGCTGACCAACCCCAGCAGCAGTTCCCTGTCTAGAGCTCAGGAATACGGTTCAAAGCCTACTATGACTGCTGGAGTAGTGAAAAGGGTAGCTTCTGGGACGAATATCACTAAGGGCAAAGGCAAGGAGCCCGCTGGCGCAGTCAGCAGCTCTTCGCCTGAGACTCTGCTGCAGGATAATATTCCCGAGGAGGAAGCTGGTGACGTTTCCGTAGCTAGTAGAAATTCTGGGTTGGGTATCGAAGGAATAACGGCTGACACGCATGCTCTGCAGATATCTGCTGATCCTACTGCTGACGCTTTGGACGAGATATTGTCTGATTCTGAGGTTGTGAACTCAGGTGCGGTGGGGGCTAAAGCTGAAGTCACGCGGAGTTCTAAGGATTCAACGACAGAAGCAGTCAGCCCGGCTGACGTCAGTAAAGAGGTAAAACCTGTGAGTGGTGACGATAAGCAAGAAAAAGATACTACAAAGGAACCCGAGATTGAAGAAATAGCTCTGTAATAGTGCTGGATCATAGTTCGGCTCTCTGAGCCTTTAATGTATACAAAATATGGGTTATAACATTCTACTGAAATGAGCTGGCGGTGCTCAATAAATGATAGAAAAGCCTTGTGTTATCGGTAGTGGTCCAGTAGGAACGGCGGCGAATGTCGGGTGCCACATAGTCAATACAATAAAACAGAAAACCTATGAATATTACATTACGAGTATCACGGCGTATCACACAATTGTCTATATTCACCTCCTTTACTTCTCCCCCATTTAACCTATAGTATCGGCACGCAGTGCTGAGAATTACTGCTCAGATGAGTAACAGAGTCAAACTATTTATTGCTCACCAGTGAACAATGTTCTTCCTACTAATTCTAATTCTTCCCAGAAGTCGGGAGAGACATATCTTTAGCCTTCTGCTGCTGCATTTTCGCAACAGCATACACAAGGCCAGCAACAAATCCCAAGATAATAGCAGTAACGCTAGAGAAAGTAACAGGAGCGTCAAAGAAAATCAACCCAGACAAAGCAATAGGCAGCTTATTAAGTGCTCCAACCATAGAATATGTAGTAGAAGAAGTTACTCTTACACACCAAGCACTAGAATAAGAGATACCTACAGTAGAAAGTCCAGAAAACACCATAGCAGCAATCACTGAAGCTCTGTTTTCAGACGGGAAATTCACCTCCAAGTTAGCGCTCGACCAGTCCTCTGCAATGAACGATAAGACGAGCAGTACAGGGATGGAGAGTAAATTATTGTAGTACATTGTATCGAAATCTTTAAAATTAAACAGCTTAATTCGTTTACGCATAACCAACAGGAAAATCGCTGAAGCAAAACAGTTCAAAAGCATCCAAAAGTACCCAACATTAAGATCTGCTACAGCTGTAGTTGTGATATCAGACCAGGCAGCTACAACAGACGACAGCACCATAAGAGCAAAAGAGAATAAAATCATAGGAGTAAGAGTACCACCAAACCAGATTTTTTCACCATAAGCAATCAGAATGATAGTGAGATTCTTGAAAATAGTGTACACAGGGATATTCAAGAACTGCAGAGCTTTTGATCCTGTGTAGATCATAACAGTGAGGTAAATAGCAATAGGGAACCATTTCTTGGCTTCGTTCTTATTAAAATTACGATAAGTAATGATATTTGCGGATTTCATAAACGAAATGCAGCCCAAACACACAGCAGACTGAATAGCCAGTAGCAGGAAGTTCATATTAAACGAATACCCACTCAGAACGTACTTATTCGTAACAGTCATAAGAATAGAAGACATACAGTACGATAAAATGGCTACGGACGGCGCATTCGCCAGCGAAGCCTTCCCGCCGCGCTCGTCGGGCTTGACGTTTTCCTTGGAGTGGAATGACATTTCTGTTAACTATATACGTGATAGCAGACTTCCGCACAGACCAGATTCAGTGGGTATAGTGAAAATATTCAGAGTTGTCAGAGGGAATAATTACTCTTAGGATATTTGAACCTATCACTTCTCTCGGATTACACTCAAGTATAACCTGTGCAACCTTCGTTTGGAATACAGGAGATAAGTGTCCTTCGGTTGCTTGAAAAGCTCGTCGATAATCAGACTGGAGGAGCTTTTTGTTTGATATTACTTGAGCTGTTAGTTGGATAAAACAGTCTGAGAATCAAAATAATTTCGTTCCTGTTTACGTTACAGCTGGACGCGTTTTCTGTTGATACTTGGAATCTGGTTATTGGATTACGTGATCGTTTAATGGTGAGGACTCGTGGTGGAGGTAGCAGGTAAGACGCGTTGGAGTGGTGTTAATGGGGGTTAAACTAGTCAGGGGAGATAGAAGTTCGTAGGTAGTTACGGGAGAGTTGTTGGAAAAAAAGTATTTGGCTGTTATCGTGGGTACTTAGCTGTAGTACTGGTCAGATTCATTATAGCCAAGTGTCCAATATCAGGGGTGTGGGATATTTTCGTATCTGCAACAGGAAACGCGTGTGTATGCAAGGTTAAGTAAGACTGCATATGGATGCATGAACAATGCGTCAATATTTCGGGTGGAAATGCTGATTTTTCACGCCTTTCAAATGGCTTTAAACTTGCCTGGTATTGGTATTCACTTGGGTAACAATTGCCTTTTGTAGTTCTAGTATCATAATTCGTGAAATCTGTGTAGATTCTGACCAAACACGGGTGTGCGCTCAACCTGAGCTGCACCGTGGCCGATAACAGCTCCCAGACTGAAGCTTCACGCTCAGCTATCCTATCGCTCCCTCCAATAACCCTCCAGCGTATATATATCCAAATTACACTCTACTGTAAACAGTTTCAAAAGTATTACCATCTTCCAGGCTATTTCACAGCACTTTATACCGCGAAACATTCACTTTTCACGCATCAATCCGCCATCTGATTTCCTGATTACATCATCTCCAATCGTCTCTCCCTCACCCATCAACGGTGCGATCCGCGAAAATAACAGTATAGCAATAGAAGAAGCAGATGAACAATTGTAACTGAATATATACAATATCTCCATCATTCAGCCTCACTTCCTCATCGTTGGCTAACAGCACTATTGCGTGGTTGCGGCCCCCAGGCCTGAAGAAGAGCTCACCTCGCTGCAGACTCATTCATATACAGATACAGCTGACATGATTTCATCCCGGGGTGGATCATCTGCTACTTTGGCGTCGAAAGCCAGTGGGAAGGAAACCGATAACAGCTTAGCTGATCTGCTGGCTAACATCGATGGTGTATTGGGCAAATCTGCTGACGATATCTTCACGGCTTTCGCCCCTTCTGAGGTTAAAGCAATACACAATGCTATACAGACCAGGCTGGTCACTAAGAAAGAAGAAGTACGAACGCTGGTCGGTACGAAATACAGAGATTTGGTGCAAACAGCTGATACAATTATCGACATTGACTCTATACTGAGGCAGAATGACGCGTTGCTCCGCAGACTCTGTGACGGGGCTGATGCCCGCAGAGCGTATAGATTCTTTGAGAAGGAATACAATTCACTGCCTCCACCGGTTGTTAAAGACGAGGAATACGTCAAGCAGTTGAAGCTTTCTTGCCTGTCGGGTATTTCCCGGTGTGTTTTCAGCCATATATCTGGCAGTAACTCTCGTAATGTAGTATTAGCAGCACGTCTCACTGTTCTATTTGACCGTATAGCATCATCTATGGATGAATCTCGTAAACTGAAGACAATATCTTCGCGTTTTAATGTATATAAACAGCAATTGACGTCTCTGCTGACGCAGAAGATTGGCAGCACTCGTGGTTCTTCAGGCCGAGAGATGAGTGAACTGAAAGAGAGTGTACACGCGTATATACTGTTAAAGCAAAGATCTCCAGCTCAAGCTTTGAATGATTTCGTGCGTATCCGGCTAGAGCATCTCACGAGCCTTGAAACGGTTTCAGGCTCGAGCAATGAGCAGATTCTGGGCCAGATAAGTGGGCTTATTGATAATTTGGAGTTCATTGCAACTACTGCTGATCTTACAGGTCGTATATTCGTAGGACTGATCGATGATTTAGTAAAAAGTGAGCTATCGAAATCGCTGGTTGAAGCAATACTAGCTGAAGTCGAACAGCACGATAGAATACTGCTGGATACTGAAGAGCTAAGATTAGTAATGAAGTTCTGTGAAAAAGTAAGTCTCTCGAAAGCTGTTGTGATCCCAGAGGCAGAAGCCAGCAATAGCATAGACAGCAGGGATTTAAAGAGTGTATTGCGTAATGTGTTGTGCCCTTCAGTCGTTGAGTACCTTATAACAGGTGTGAGGGCGATATTAAGTAGTTTAAAAGTCGTAGAGCTGAGTGTAGGAACTGTTTCTTCAGTACTTGATGTGTGTCTGACTGTTCGGGGTAAGTTGCTCCTGCTGTTTCGAGATCACAGTTTCTTCCGGCAGTTGAATCTCGTAGAGAAGGAGTTGTCTGGAACAACTTTGCTGGATAGTTTGATCAAGGAGTGGACGCCGTGCATTGAATCGATTCTGACTGGTCACTTAGGACTTCTTGAGGCGGTTATTTCACGGAGAATGGCTGAAATAATCAAGTCAGGAGCGCATGGTGATGGTCAAGTGAATATATTCATGGTAGATTCGTCTAGAGGTGTGAATGAATACCTGTCAGATATCAGAATGGTTATGAAAAGGAAGATTGGACCTGCTAAAGATATAAGTATGCTGTATGATTCTTGGAATAATCAGTTCCTCTCGGATTTGGCAGCATTAGAGAAAGCCTCAGAGATAAAACTTGACATTGATGCAGCCATAGATAGTTGGAATTACACTGAAGATGAAGAATTTGAAGATAGTTATGGGTTTGTTACACGGAGTTATGAACTGGAACTGGTAGACGATACTTCTGCGCCTGATACAGCGTGGAACAGCAGTTTGAGTACTTGTAGGAGCGAAATCAACGGATATGTTGAGCAGAGCAGCGAACGTTACGTTGCTGGTAAACAGACGTTTGTTGAAACTATCGAACGCAATCTGGAAGCAGCTAAAAGTGATTTCGGAATCAGTTTTTTCCTCCTACGGGTTTTACTTAACTTTCTGACGACGAGTAATGAAAATGATACAGGTGAAAGTGTGCATACTAAAGCTACTGCTGTTATGGAGAAGATATGTATAAATTTAGGTGAGTGGGCTTACAAAGAGGCTTGTTTTGACTTGAAAAAAGCTCTTACTGTGTCAGGGAAAGAGGAATCTGTCACAGAGTCGCTCACCTCTCTGGAGCTAGCTGGAAAGCGATTTGCCGTAGAGATACCGTATGGCCCTTCTGTAGCTTTGAGTAACTATTTGCGAGACTGCACTGTTTGGCTTAATTGCGATGGAGAGAGGAAAGGTGATAAATTTCAAGTCAGAGAAGATATTTTCTCTCACAGCAGTACCTCACTCATCTCGCAGGTGTTGTGCGTACAGATGATTCAGGATTTACTCACTCTGACGGAGGATATCAATGAGGATTATACTGTAGAAGCTGGGCTGGCCGATGATAAAGTCGATCCCAAGGAGGAAGATGGTGCTGGTAGTGAAAAGGAAAGTGTGTCTGAGGCTGGGGCTGAGGTTAAAACAGAAGCTGAAAGTACGGATGCAGATGAGGCGGAACCACCAGCTGAATTGGGGGATAAGTCAGAAGATCAGAATAATGCTGATGGAGAAGAAGAAAGAACTGTAACTGAGAAACAGGAGGAATATTCTAAGGAGGAGCCATCATCCGATATTAATACAAATGAAGGTGAGGTTCGAATGTGGAATCACAGACTGCAGATTCTGGCAGATATAGTGTACTGCTCTATAATTCTGTCATTCAATCTCAACAATACAAGTGGTGAAAAGATTGAGGAAACAACGCATCTGATTAATCATAAGGTGAAGGTATTAGGGGTATCTCCTACAGTGATGAGCCAATTGGCGAAAAACTGCTGGACGGTGTTCCGGAAGAACAAAGTGTTACTGTATCCTCTGGTGAAATAGTTTCTACGCGGATAGTGTATAGTGTATAATCTGATTCACTGACGTCTACTACTGGGCTTTCGATGTGTGGAAGTAATGCATATAGGAGGCAACGTATATGTAACATTATAACTAGATATTCCTTATGTAGGGTTGACACTTGTCCAGAATCAACCTGAAGGTGCCACTTCTACGGAAAATATATGTACGATGACTTGCTTTTTCACTAGCAATTGAGTTGTCACCGGGACTGGAATACGGCAACTAACCATAAGCCAGCGTAACCCTGAGTGAAAAACAGTACTCATATAACATTATAAACCAAAATATAAATGAAAAAATATTTATTTAAATATTTAAAAACACATTTTGTCGATTAACAATTTCTCATTCGAAGGATCAAACAAATTACTGTCATACGCATTCAAAAATGAAGATAAAGCAATTTTTCATTGGTTTACCCCTTTCTAACAGATATAAACATCAAGAAGAAATTTTCAAAAAAATTGCCTCTTTGGCCAAGTGGTAAGGCGCCGCACTCGTATTGAATTTCAATAGCGATGCGGCGATCGTCGGTTCAATCCCGACAGGAGGCAATATTTTTTTTCTTTTTCATAATTATATTTTTCACTTTTTATCAGCACGATGAAATTATTCTACAGATATTATATGATCGTATACCACTGATTACATCTTTTTAACGTACAATTCTTCTGCTTTTTTTTTACCTGTTTCTAATATCTCTGACATTTTTTTACCGTACACCCTTTTCCGATCAGCTGAGGACTGTCGTTTCTATATCTTTTCACCTACCTATACCCTCAAGTCAGCTGGCACCCTTCACAGTATAGATAAATCCTTCATCTGGTCCTCACAATGAATGTGTCTGATCGAAGGCTGATAAATGGGCCTGCCAACGTTCACAAGCTTGTCTTTGAGACCGAGGAAAAGCCAGTGGCACCAGAGATCATTAATGATATAACCCCTGTATTCATTACTCGGGGTATAGCTTCTAACTGCAATGGATCTGCTTTACTGGAATCTGGAGATATAATAATTTTATGCACAGTGTGAGTATACCTGGAGAATAGCAGCCTTAATACTGCTTGCTGAATAACACACAGCTAACATTTTCCCGCAGTTACGGAGCAAAACCTATTCATGGTAGCTTTGCTGAGAGGGTTAACTTTCAAGTCAATGTGAAATATCTACCGTTCATCAATAAACCTATAGCAGGTGAAGTGAAACATAAGCTGCGAGCTGGGCAGAAGATTCTGGCTGATGATAGCAGTATAGCTAATGCGGCAACGGGTTCGGGATCTGCTGCTGAGAAGGAAATGGCGAGTTTTATTCAGTCAGCATTGGAACCAGCCATTCTGGGGTCAAAATATAAGAAATCTTCTATTGAGGTATTCCTGACAGTTGTATCTGGGAGTGGGAACTCTAGCCAGCCTAACAGCGCTTTTGCAGCAACTATAGCTCAAGCTGTGAATGTTTCAAGTCTTGCTCTAGTCGATGCTGGCGTAGAATGTCTGGAAATGGTGAGTGGAGCTGCTGTGAGACTAATAGAGTCAAATGGGAAGAAGGAAGTGTTTGGTGACCCCCGTGCGGTGATTGGAGAGAATGTGAAAGTCTCTGATAGCGTTATTACTTTCATGAATGGACGAAACGACGGAATCACTGGTTTATGGACTGTGAACCCACTCAGTTTCATCCGTGAGACTAATTTGCTGGCCATCGACAATGAATTCTTGGATTTGGTTATTAGCAAAGCTACAGAATTGTCTCGGGGTTACAGGCAGGTGCTTAATAAATGCCTAGTGGAGAGTGTACAGTAATTAATAGAGCTATGTGTAGCAAAAATGGGCGAAAATAAATAAGAAAAAGCATGTCTAGATTACCTACAACTGTCAAATCACATCACAACATTCATGTATTTCTTCACTTTCATTACATAGCATCAACTGTTTCACACTTCATTAGTGAAAGGTTCCAAAACATGTTTAATACGAACAAGTCTGCGTCCTAGATTGAAGCAGCAACCTTCTGATCTTATAACCTCTTCAGCGAGTTCATAACCAGTGATTTTCCTCAAACAGTAATGCATCTTCCGTATAACATCTCTCTCAATCTCTTCATCCCATTCATCGTAAATATCCTCCGGTACCAGCGTAGTCTGGCTGCCCTCAAAGCAGTTCTTCAACACTGGGAATATTTTCTCTGCTACAGTCTCAGCATCGTCCTTAGTAGTGATAGTGATCACTGGGGACACGATACTGAAAGGTTGCGATCTAGCCATAACATTGTGTTTACCGTCATGGTGATATCTGAACTCATACGTGGCTTCTGACCAGCAGAGAGTGTTCCCTTTGAACACGACTTCACCTGAAGTCCCATCTTCAGACACAGAGATAATACCATTAGTATGATCATCGTCAAATCCACTGTCTTTACTAACAGCGTTCCAATGTCCTCGGCTAGCTACGGTAGTCACTTCCTCAGATTTGTTATCAAATACTTTGTACAGTCCTATCCAGTCCTTGGCTGAGTGATTGGGCGCCGCTGTCCATTTAACAGTCAGTGGGCTCCCAATAGTGAACTGAAGACCATCAGACGAGATAGAAGGTGTTTCGACTTCTAAAGAGTATTGAGAAGTGTCAACGTCCACCACATCGTCGCAGTTAGCAATGATAGTCAGTCTAGCGGGGTACTCGTTCAATTTGATCTTCGTCTCCTTCACAACGTTTGAAACAGTCTTTTGAGGTTTCTTAGTTTTCAGGAATTCTTCAACAGCACTCGCAGTCTCACTGATCACTTTATCCATGGAACCAGTCAGTTCTCGTACTTTCTTCTCTACAGGGGGTGGAAGCTTAGTAGCGGCTTTTCTAATAGTCTTAGTCACTCCGGCTTCCTGTCTGATTTGTTCACCATAAATCTTCTTCATATGAGGATGTTCTACAAACTGAATGAATGCCAGGTTACTGATAGTCCAGAAAAGAGCCAGTAGAGTCACTGCAAAGCTGTTAGTCAAGAAAGACATCCCCCACAGACCAGAAACTCCGAAAAGCTGCTCAGGGTTATTGAGGTACCGGTAAATTCCAGAGTATGTAAGCTTTTTGGCTTTCAAAGGATGAAAGAAATCACCGTAAAACCACCCAAATTCTCCTAGGGACTTTAAAATAGAAGCACTAGTCCACGCTTGTAAGGCTATAAGCGATAATCCAAAGATATACTTGAACGGCCAGTACTGATTCTCAGACAAGTTCAAATCCCAGAACTTGAAGCACACAATACCAAAACTCAGATAGCACATAACCATAGACATATTATACAATGCTTGCCACTGCTCGTAAGCATCGCTAGCCGTGAACCCGAATTTCAAAAACTGTTTAGTCCAGCTTTTGTTCTTAGATTCAGAACTCAACAGGTATCCCAGTCCTACAGTATGGAAAGTCTTCGTAGCTACAGCAAACATAAACAACACACCACAGGCAAACTTCCCATTGGAAGAGGTAATAAGGCAGACGGCAAACACAGCACACAACGCAGCACAGGCCAAATCTGTCACACGAACATAGCGGAAGTTCTTAAATACAATCAACGCTGGGTGGGTGATTCGGGATTCAGTTTCGTAGTCATCGTCTATAGCAGAGTACATAGAAGAGGCAGCACTCTGAGAAGAGGGAGTTTCAAGCCGTGAGGAGTCCAAAGGAGCAGGAATACTACTTCTTCCTTTAGCAGCAGCACTAGATTTCCTTCTAACGGAAGGCTGACGGGGCGGAGAGTAAGTCTTGTCGATATGCGGGTTTTCTACAAACACCAGGAAGGCAAACTGCATAATGTGTGCAAGAATGGAAACAATCAGCACCGTATAGCTTGAAGCCATTAGAGCAAATCCATAGTAACCAGCATAACCAATAGAATACATCGGGTGAGGTGCCATTTCAAATACACCGTCAAAAGTGAGTTGCACGTCTTCTAAAAAGAAGAAATCGCCCCAGTACCAAGCGTAGTCTTTGATAACTCTGTGAGCGTCCAATTTGACAAACAGATTAAAGAAGAAGAGGAAAATTCCTGCTACCCATCTACCGCAAAAGATATACCATGGTTCGTTCTCTGTTGCACCAAATTTACTGAACACGATAAGCATATACGTTACGAAATCAGACATCAGCACCAGGTCAACGAAATGCCGGAAAAGCAACCAGGTATTGAACTCAATGGGTACTTTATAGTAATCATAGTGTTTAACGCCTTTCATTTTCGAAGTCAGCTCTAACTTGATGAACTTCTCCAAGGCGGAGTGGTTTTTCTCATTGAACAGGTTCAGTTTAGCGGCCCATTTCACCATCATATTGCGCTTCGACTGACCTTGAAGAAGGTATCCAATTCCTACATTGTAGCTGAGACGCCAGAAGAAATACAATACTATGAAAACGGGAGTTCGCCAGTTCGGTGACAGGAACCAGTACAGAATGACGAAGGAGACCAAAACTGAGAGAATAACAATATCAAATATCGATTTCTTCACACTTGGATCGAACAGCGTTCTCACCATATCCTCAGTCTTGGGTACTATGAAGACTACAGTACTGTTAGCAATGTTCTACTACTATACTATGCTATATGATGCTATACTATGTTTGATATGCCTCAACTGCTCCTTCCCAACGTACCTTCGCCACTTGGGGTTTTCCCCCGGATGGCTTTCTCTTCCTGCTTCGCCACGCTGGGTTTCTCTATCATAACGGAAGCCATTTTGTTCAACGCCACACTGGCATCTGTTGGCTATATTGATAAGACAGGAGGAATTGCTGTAGAATTGCTGTAGAGCGTGTATCCCTTAGCGAGCGAGGTTCCTTGAAGATACACAGAGCGTCACAAGTTCGTTCCTATGAGCAAACAGTCCGCAGCCACTACACCTTCTACTTTGCCCGGTATTCTGCTTTTTTATCCCTCTGATATCCAGAAATCCCGAGAAGAAGCCACGCTCATACTGATGAAATTGAATTTGATGTGGAAATCCAATCATATAGGATTTTTCACTATTGCTTGATTAGGCAATGGGATATGCTGGGAGTTGAATGTGACAGAGCGAGAGGCCCGAGGACTGTGGAGGAAATGGGGGTATTTTGGCAGATACAAGGGTGTTGGTGGTTAAAAATAGTTGAGAATCATGTTAGCAGGATTACTGTAATTTTTAGGGCCGTCGAAGCGGTCATTCGCATGAGTAATAAGAGTCCTCAATTGAGTGTATTCACGGTAAATTTGACAATCATGCATCTATCATGCAGCGATCATGCACCTCTTTTGAACTTTATTTTCCTTCCATCAATTAAATATCACGTAACCATTAAACCTCCAATCTTTCTCTACTTATCTTTAGAAAGGCGGCGAATGGCATATCGTGTGTGGCAAGGAAATTGCAATATTGACGAGTTTTTCACTGCTTTTAAAAGCTTCTGGTGGCTTATAAGTGTTCTGGATCAATAGAAGAAGAATTCTGGGTTGCTTGGACGAATTCTGGGTGAACAGCTAAGCGGAGGTCGCAGGCAATCATTGTCATCAGTTTCTTATCAGGCTGTGTGGTTCTAAGCTGTAGAGAGTCCAATGAGGGCATAATTTTCAGAATCTGAAATCAGTTTCTGAGGTTGATAAACTTGGTGAATTTGTTCTCGGTAGTTTGGATTTTCTTATTTACGATTCTCACAGCAGTTTGACGCTCTCGTACATACACAGCGTTATCAGAAGTAGAGGATATTGACTATTATCTACTATTCTCTCACTTATTGCAATAAAATATCTCTCAAATGCGTGCAATCAACTTCTCGGGCCAAGTGGGCAGAAACAGGAACGTCAATCTTGGCGGTAAACAGTCCAGTGCGGTGTCACGCGCTTCTCTGCTCAAGAAATCACAGTTAGAACGTCAGAAGAGAGAACATCAGAGGAAACAGGAAAATGCCCTTAAAACTATCGGATATTTCATCAGGAGATACCTGACTCGTAGATGCGTGGCCAGAAAGCTGATGGCGGAGTTCCTGGACGATGAAGTGGGGTATAATGTAAAGAATTCAGAGGAATTGGCTTCCAGGTTACGCCAGTTTAACTTCTTTATCCGTAATTTATTTCCAGCATTTCGAACAAATTTAACGGGATACGATCTTATTCGGTGTTTGAGGAAAACGCTCAGAATACTAGAGCGTAATCCTGTTTTAATCGAGGAACTGGAAAGTAGCATTTTAGTAAAATTCAGTAACGTAACCGTAGAACTGCTAGATGTATTCAAACAGGTTCTAGTAGGATCTCAGGAGTTGAAAGACTCACAATTGACACCCATGGCACTGGAAGGGATTAATCTGCTGAGCCAAATCACTGTTTGTGTGTGTGATAAATCAGTACTGGAGTCTCTGATTGTTACACTGATATTAATACTGCAAACGATATCCAATCGCGAATTGCGATCCAGTGTAAGGGAAACGTTGAATCATTTAGGCGTAGAACACTCAAAATCGTTCCCTGCTCCCTTTGCATTACATTTAGGAGTTTTATTGAGGTTGAACTGTTTAGATAACTCCACTTTAGTACAGCTGCAGCCGGGGATATTTGATTTCTATGCCTGTCTCAATAGCAATGACCCTTCTGATCACTATTTGAACCAGTTTCGAAGCATGGAAGTGCCTTTGAAGCTGGCTACTCTTGTAGCTCTTCTGCAGATCATGCCGGAGTCTGCACAGGGATCAGAGAAAGTGATAAAAGCATTGGCTAATGTTCTTTCAGCTCTTGGGCGAGAGACGTTATCAGCACTCGTAGTATCAGAAGAAGAAGGAGAAGGAGATAGAAATGAGGTGTCTCCAACTTCAAGAATAAGGCCAGATGCTCCATTTAAAATGGTGGAAAATACCCGTTCAAAACCCAGGAGAAGATCAGACGTTTTCAAAGTAAGTCAAGAAGCGTATAGTAAACTTCAATGGCTTACTACTCGGGAGTTTGTTCACTCGTATTTCACAGCAGCGAGCTCTGAGTCGTCACAGAGTCTTGTTGATGCTTTTCCGAGTGTTTTCACTACTCTTTTACGACTCTTTCCAACCCAGAAATCTACTATTCTTATGTACTTATCTCTACAACGTGTGGAAGACGATAATAAGACCAGTATATCCCTAATGCATTATCTTCTCCATTCTTTGCTTGGTTCAACTCTGTTTACTCAAGTTCTGGAGGAAGAGTTTGCTTTAGTAGAGCTTCTAGCTACAGTTAGAACAAATAATAGCTCTACAGAAGCATCAGAAGGCCCATGGCATTCTTATGTGCTCTTTCTGGAGCTTTACTCCTTCTGGCTGATTGTAGCTGACGATGACGAATTCCATGGCAAAGCTACTGGTGAAGCAAGCTCTATTCCGCTTGACACTGTGCGGTTGCTTGCTAGGTTCTTAGAGAGATTCTGTTTCTCTTTAATCTGGAATTCATATAGCACTACTCACGATACTGCCCGTAGATTAGCAGAGGAGTCTCTAGAGTTATCCCGAACTGTAGGTGTAAGCTTAAAAGCTCTGAAGAAAGTCTCTTTGCAAGTACTGCATCAGCTGTACCTTCGAGACTCTCGCAGAAGCTTTACAGACGAGGATTTCTGGACTTATAAAGGCACTCGCCAGGAGAACGTAGAAGATTTTAGAAGATACATTGGGCAAGTAGCTCAGGAGGAGGAATTGAGGAGCATTCAGCGAGAAGAAGATAATCTTAGCGATGATGAGGAAGAGTATGAGGCCTTTGAAGCAGTGGATACGTCGGATACTAGAAAGACGAGCAATCAGCATCGTGGGTTTCTGGACGAGGAAGTAAACGGCTCAGCAAATACTCGGGAAAACACATCTGTATTCGATGGAGACCAGGAACTGGTAGCTCGAGCTGGGATCAGAGTACTGAGAGATAACGTAGATAATGGGAATTCAAGCATGGGGAGATCCAGTGGGCTATTCTCTAGTAGTAACAGCAGCAGTAGTAGTAAATCTGAAATGGTTCAGATAATGAGATTGCTTGAGATTCTGGAGAAAATGCCCTTCTGCATTGAATTCCTACAAAGGGCAAACATTCTTCAGAATTTCATTGCCCTGGACAAAGCACAACACGATAATTCCTCACAGCCATTTAATCCTTTCCTGCCTCCACGGGAAACTGGACCGAAAGTTGTAATCCGTCGTACTAACGTATTTGAAGACGCTTACGAAGGACTGGGTAATTTAGGATCGAAATTGAAGCAAACGTTTGCTGTAACTTTCCACGATCAGTTCGGTAACGAAGAAGCAGGTATAGACGGAGGAGGACTTGCAAAGGAGTTCCTCACTTCTGTAGTAGCGGAAGCATTCAACCCAGGAGAGTCAGGGCCTGGATTGTTTACTGAGACTCCCGAGAAGCTGCTGTATCCAAATCCAAGCTTGGGTATCGCTGGTGGGTACCTGAGTGAAGAACAGCGGGAGTTCAGAACACAACAACTACATAGACTGAAGTTTCTAGGAAATATTCTGGGCAGATGTATCTACGAAGGAGTGCTAGTTGATGTCTCCTTTGCTACGTTCTTTTTACAGAAGTTTGGACCCAGGAGTAAACTTATGTTTGAAGATTTGTACTCTCTTGATCCCCAGCTATATAGAAACCTACAAAAACTGCTTAAATACCCGCGCAATGTGGAGGAAGACATGGGACTGAACTTCACACTGACTCAGGAGATTGAAGGATCCCGGCCGGTTACTGTAGAGTTAGTCCCTGGCGGATCGGATATCCCGGTTACGAATGCTAATCGGCTCACGTATGTTCATGCCGTTGCTGACTATAAATTGAATCAGCTGATGGCTCGGCCGACGGCGGCGTTCGTCGGAGGAGTGTGGGAGCTGATTTCGCCGTTGTGGCTCGGTATGTTTTCTCCTAGAGAACTTCAGATGCTCATATCCGGTGGAGAAGCAGAAATAGACGTAGAAGATTTGAAGAATAACGTAGAATACGATGCTACTTATCAAATTGATATTCAGGATCCTCAGTCTACCATCTCTCTTTTCTGGGAAGTACTGAGAGAAATGTCTGGGGAAGAAAGGAAACAGTTTGTGAAGTTTGTAACGTCAGTTCCTCGGGCTCCTCTGCTTGGGTTTGGTGCACTGAGGCCTAAGATTGGGATCAGATGTGCCGGTAACGATGTGTCAAGGCTTCCGACTGCTTCTACGTGTTTTAACCTACTGAAGCTGCCTGATTATAAGGATAAGGAGCTTCTCAGGAAAAAGCTTTTGTATTCTATAAGAGCGGGAGCAGGGTTTGATCTGTCGTGAGGGTTTTACTCAATGGTTAAGGGCATATAGACAATAGTAGTGAATATTCATTATACGTGATCTGTAAATCTGGGTATCTCTTAACATCGTAGAACATGTATATCTAAGTTATGAAAGGTTAAAAGTGCTACGCAGATATTCGCGGGTGGAAGATATTGGAAATGCCTAGCAGCCTAACCGGTTGCTAGTAATTCTCGGAGTTTCGTCGAGCTGCTGCCGAGATTGTTCAGTGATTCTTCTTAGATTGTTCCGAGATTGTTCCGTGTTTCTCCCAAGTTTCTTCCAAGTTGCTGTCAAGTTTCTTCCAAGTTTCCTCTGTATTTCTTCCGTGTTTCTTCTGCTACAACTAATATCCCACACAATATGTCCTGGTAGTTGAAATGACTGAGTTACCTAAACTAAGAATTGGCTCATTTTTTTCCTGAACTAAAAATTGTCTCATCTTTTCCTTCCCATTGCTCAAATTTCCACACTCCTTCTTCTCCCCCTCTTCTCCCCCTCTTCCCACACCTACATCTCAAATTAATAAGCAGATAAACTACAGAATCGCTAACATTCATTATGTATTTACAAGACTGGATTTACACTTAGAAACCCATTCCAGGCATACCACCGGCACCTCCCATACCAGCACCCGGAGCCACATCAGCAGGGATTTCCACAATGGCGCACTCAGTAGTAGCCAACAAGCTCGCCACAGAGGAAGCATCAACTAACCCACTACGGACAACTTTGAAAGGATCAACAATACCAGCGGCAATCATATCAGTGAATTTACCTGAGGCAGCATCGTATCCCATAGTGAAGTTCTCTCCATACTGGTCTACAAGTTTACCGACAATTACAGATCCTTCTTCCCCAGCATTCTCGCAAATCGTCTTAGCAGGGCGAGTAATAGCAGACTTAATAATGCCTACACCGAGTTTCTGATCAAAATTGTCCACCTTCAGATCATCCAAAACCCGTGAAGCCTTCACAAGAGCAGTACCTCCACCTGGCAGGATACCTTCCTCGACAGCAGCTCTAGTAGCGTTCAAAGCATCAACAAATCTGTCTTTCTTCTCTCCGACTTCCACTTCAGAAGCTCCGCCCACTTTAATAACGGCAACACCGCCTGACAGCTTAGCCAGACGTTCCTGCAGCTTCTCCTTCTCATATTCAGTAGTAGAAGGCTCATTGATAGCCTGGCGGATCTGCTCGCATCTCTGCACAATGTTGTCCTTCTCGCCTTCACCGTTAAGCACAATAGTGTCCTCTTTAGTGATAACAATAGAACCGCAGTTACCCAGCAGCGATGGCTCAGCGTTCTCAAGCTTGAGATCGAGTTCCTCGTTGAAAACTGTGCCGCCAGTAAGGATGGCAATATCACCGAGAATGTTCTTTCTGTTATCACCGAATCCAGGGGCTTTTACGCAGGCAACCTGGACTTGGCCTCTCAGCTTATTGAGAATGCAGGCAGCCAAGGCTTCGCCGTCAATGTCTTCAGCAATGATCACCAAAGGTCTGCGCATCTTGTTGGAGATCTCTAAAGACGGCAGCACATCCTGGATAGAGGAAATCTTCTTTTCAGACAGCAGAACTAAAGGATTCTCGAATTCTACTTTGCCAGACTTGGAATCAGTAATGAAATAAGGAGAAATAAAGCCTCGGTCAAATCTCATACCCTCAGTAACCTCCAGCTCGTCTTCCAGCGTCTTGCCCTCTTTCACAGTGATTACACCTTCCTTGCCTACTTTCTCCATAGCATTAGCAATCAGCTTTCCAATATGGCTGTCTCCATTAGCAGAGATAGTAGCGACTTGGGCAATTTCTTCCGAAGTCGTCACTTCTTTCTTGTTCTTCTGCAGGAATTCCACAACAGCGTCCACAGCAGCTTGCGATCCACGTCTTAAATCCATAGGATTGCAGCCTGAAGCAACGTTCTTCACAGATTCTGTAAAGATAGATCTGCCCAGTACTGTAGCTGAAGTGGTACCGTCACCAGCGGACTCGTTAGTCTTAGCAGCGACTTCCTGCAGGAGTTTTGCACCTAAATTCTCGAATTTGTCCTTGAGAGTAATCGATTTGGCTACAGTAACACCGTCTTTGGTGATCTTAGGAGAACCAAATGACTGTTCAATCAGTACATTTCTACCTTTAGGACCCAAAGTGACAGAGACAGCGGAAGCCAGGGTTTCCACACCTTTCAGCAGAGCTGCGCGGCCTTCAACGCCGAATTTGAGCTCTTTGTAGGCTGTAGCGATGGATCTAGTGAGGGCCGGAGAGACCTTCGCAGTCTTCAGAGAAGAGCGAGCAGTTGATCTGAGCATTGTAGCTATGAGATTAGCTATATAGAAGGAGCACTATGAGCACTATAAGACGAATCTATGGTTTGCGCAGTTAGTATGAGATCAACAGAAAATCCATTTATTTCCAGCCTAAAGGAATGTTTCACCCTCGGATCAGCCGGAACTATACGGGAAAAGCCGGGAATCCATCACTTCATCAGTTCAAGCCTGTCCAGGGCATCAGCCTCCTATAAGCATCCAAAGCATCCTAAGTAGTACATACCTTTGCGGAGTTGTCGATATAGCTTAGTGGTGCAGAATATCAATCTCCAGGATGAGTTTTCACGTAGTAAAAGTGCTGTGAGCCACTGGTAGGAAGGACCCGAAATATATAATGTGCCGTGGGAGCGGAGAATTCGTAGAATTCCGTGGCCGTTAAAATTTCACTGTCCGGGAAAGTCTATTTGGTGTCCGGGAGCTTGGGGGGAGATGCGAAGTGGCGGGGGGATAGGAGGGATACAGAGTGGAGGGCATGGATGGCAGTATGGGTGGTGTGTGGTTGAAAAAGGGGGGGTATATGGTGGTTTAGAGGTAATTATCAGTGGGTAGTTGTGTATTTTTATGGTAGTATTTGTGGGTTTGGGCTGTTTGATCAGCTCTGTAGCTCCGAGTCGGTGTAAATGAATGAGCTTCAGTGTGGCTGAAAGAGGAAAGAGTGTCCGGAACAAAGAGGTTATCTTCTCCACTTTTCTTGAAGACCGATGAGCCGAAGGAGCGAGCAACATAACAAATAGAGCGGTAAATGAGCGATATAGCAGGAAATTCCATAGAAAAATGAGATACATCTAGTATATTAATACCAATGAATATATCATCAATAATAATTTATCCATTTTCCTTCATATTCCTCCTCTATATTGTAACCACTCTCAGCCCGGCATACCCAGCATTTACCCCAGAAATGTCCAGAACATAGAATGTCGGAAATAATAAAGGAGCATTTCCAGAAGCTTCTTCACTTTCCAAGATAACACCCGTTCTTTTTCCAGTTCCTGTCTGAATACCGGGGAGAGAAGCACGGATCCGGCAGGGATATGCATGATACGGATCATCGCAGGAAGGTGCATAAAACCCGGAACTTTAATCGAGACATTATCGAATTGATACTGGCAGCTCTGAGGGGCATTAAGAGCTGTAATGGTGAGTTTATATGCTATAGTTTGACCAGAAACCTAAGAAAAGGCTGTTTTAAGATGGCAGGAAACTGATATTATGATCCACAGCCGACGGAGTCCAGCGCGTTGGTTATTAGTAGGTCTTTCATGGAAGACACTCTTTACTGACTATTGAGATCATTTACAGCTTGAAAAATAAATACTTTATGCTAAAATTCAACAGCTATGTGATATTGAGTTGCCTTACACCCACCGGGCAACTATGTATGTAGGTTCTCAGCTAAGCGATACAAGGATTTGATGTACTTCTTGCAAATCGCAGTGATATACCCTTTTTGTTTGACTTTATCTTCAGTCAGCTTTCAGAGTCTGAAGATAGACAAATGCAATAGCAGCCATTACAGCTGCAATAACGAGTAGTAAAACACTCAATCTGTGTATTTATAGTGTTAGATTGTGCGCTAACAGTCTAAAACTTCCCATCTACAAATACTTACGCATGGTTATTATCGTCTGAGACTTTAATAACCTCCTTCTGTTCCGTTTCCTCTTTAAGAGGAGTTTCATCCTAATATGTCAGTCTCCAGCTCTAATATATCCTCACAGCGACTATTGCCATGCCACTGCTTACCTTTTTATGTATATACCCGAGGAAAAGAGGTTTCAGCATTGCTACTGCGTCTTCAGAGTGACACACATCCTGCTCGGTTAGCTAATAGTCCAATATAATAACCAAAAATCACCTTCCAAAATACACATTCAATCCTCATCGTAATATTCACTCAATACTCACCTTAAAAGGACCCGTAGCATCTAGTCCTGCGCAATCATACAAGACTTCCTTCCCACCAGGGTGAACATCAGCAAATCTTGTACAATCATACACTTTCCCATCGATAACCATCCACAGATCATCACGGGAATTGTGACTATGAACTTCCTCTAAGCTAAACCATGCTGGATGCTTACTCTCTCCCTCTGATCCCATTATTCAGCTTCTGAGAACGCCTTTACGGCTAACTCAGAGCTGTTATTAAGTCTCAGTCCAGAGCCGTGCCGCGTTTGCCTGCCGAGCTCCGCTGCATTTATCGGCCTGACAATTGAGAGGAACAGTCAAAAGTCCTGTGTGGTTCCGCTAATATCGGGTAAATACCTTTATGAAGTGAGAGGTATATTGGAGGCAGTAGAGTTGACTATTCTGATTCGCTGAATCCCGTGGTCCGCTGGGGGCGCAGAATATCGAAATGAAAGTCCAGGAGTGGTATAAAAAACGCTCAGTCTCCTTATAAAATGCACTTTGGGGTTCTTCAAACGGCTATACCACTCAAGCCGTGGATATGCGACGTTTAATGTGCTGTTGAAATGTATTCCAAGCCAATGAATGATTCTCGGATCAACCTGAGCGATTTCCTGGGTATACAAAGCCTACTGAATGAAACTACGGGTCTCAGCCATATCGTTGGACCATCAGATATAGCAGAAACCCCTCAGTCAGCTCCCTTTGCTGGAAAGTACGCATTTTCCATCAGCAATATAACTCTTCAACACTCTGAAAAATCTTAGTGAACTGCGGCATTCGATCCGGAATAAAGTTTGTTTCTCCGCAATAAAGCCAGAAATCTCAGAGCTTATTGCTCAGCCAAATCCCGGTTACTGCAACGGTATGCAAGAAGCTGCAGCTATCTGTAGAAATCTGTAGTCATCTGTAGTTTTCTGTAGTAAGCTGTAAGATTCTGTATGCTAATGTATGTGTATGTAGTTATATGCGAGGTGTTTTACGTGCAGATTACGTGCAGATAGGAAGAAACGAGTCAGGCTGTGCTGTGATGGGAAGGATGAAGAGAATGTGAGTTATATAGGATATATAGGATATATAGGTATAGGGAATATAGTAGATGATGTATGGTGTGGTAGATGAATGGAGTATTACAGGTGGTTTGTGATGAGAGGGGTGTTTATATTGTATTTTGTTTACGTTGTGGAGATCTGAGGGGATATGTAGTACATACTGTGGGATGAAGAAAAGATCCGAAAGTTCATTTACCTAGGAGGAGTATATATAGTGTAGGCTTATCTCTTGTGTGTAGCAGTATAGAACAATACGAACAATACGATATAATAAAGTGTTTGGAAGGTTTTGAAGCTCTAAGTAGGTGTTGGGATTCTCAGTCGTAGAGACGGGGAGTTGGGGAAGTGAGGCTGATAATTGGGAGAGATACGAGCAGTACAGTCTCGATACTACTCCCAATGGCTCTATTATCCCCGTTAGAAAGTTACTCTTTGGACTGAGTTGACCCTTATTTAATATGGTGATAGTTGCATAGTTGTTTTACCGCATTTTCGCTGCGAGATGAATCTGTCTGACGACTGGTGCTTCGTTCGTCTTACAGCTTCTACCGTCCAACAGCTTTCCGGCGAACTCTTCTGAAGAACGGACTAAAAACTATGAAAGAGCCTATAAAAAAGGGCATAATAAGGACTATCTGAAGTGAAAATTGGAAATATACTGACAGAAATATACAAAGTAAGGCATTTGATGGTTCTAAGAGTTAACAAAACTTGGAGAAGTTTGGTTTCAAGCAAGGAGTTCTGGTTGATCCGTCGAATATCCAGATGGACTGTCAGCTCGGCTTGGAATTCTCATACTGATACCGAAACCCCTTGGCAGATAAATTGTAATGTAATACTTAGTAGGAACAAAATTTCTGAGCTTTATTGTCAATGACAGATAGCTGGTGCTGGTAGCCAATTGTCAGTCAGAACTGAATTGAACTGAACTGAAATGAACATCGCTGACAGAGAAGCCCTTATCTCTTCTGAGCTCAGTCAAGGAAATCGCTGGTAATCTCAAAACAATGTACTTTCTACTGTGATCTACCTACTCTACTTGATATTAGCCTATTCCAGCTATCAAACAAACGAACTACGAATCGTCTGGAACCCTCAATCCATGATCTACAGGGTACTTCTCGTAGTAGTCTTGATGTAGGACCTAATCCTCGTCATAGTTCATTTACAAGCACTGCGCTCGCAACTCTCACCAGCAAACTGCCAGTATTACTGCCATAAATAGCTGAAAAATTACACGGATATATAGTCGAATTCCCCACAATTCAGCCATAAATGGTCAAATCTCGCAGTATTCGCATTCTCTGGCTAGACCGAGACGGTGAAATAACTAAAAGCATACAACTCGTTCCATCAGTTCACTCAAACATTGCATCACACACCTTACATTCCATACCCTTGCACCCCTAACACTTCGACCAATCAATAAATATAATAAATATAAATAAATATATAAATTTATTCCTCTTTTCATCCATTTTCCATCATTTATCATTCATCTTCCACCACCCTATCGGCAGCTTATCGGCCTCCGTCGGCACATCGCATCTCCTCCCGTTCTCCTTCCTCCGTTCTCCCCCTCTAAAATGAGACTCGATGTCCATCAACTCACACCTCACCCTTCCCGAGCGTAATCTAAACAGATAAACATCCGGGAATCGGGAAAAGAACTGACGATATTCGGAACAAGAAGGAACTCTCAGGCCTCCAGCGACAGGGAAATCAGCAAATCAGCTTCCAATAGCTTAACAGGCTGCTACTTTATCACGATGTCTCGCTATGCGCGCCCTACAGATGAGCGGAAACAGAAAAGCGAGAAGAATCGTCTGATCCTGAAAGCTGTGCTTAAGGAACCAGGAAATAAAACATGTGCTGACTGCAAATCTGCTACACACCCGCGCTGGGCAAGCTGGAATCTCGGTGTGTTTATCTGCATCCGCTGCTCGGGTATCCACCGCAGTATGGGGACGCATATCAGTAAAGGTAAGCTATAGGCTATATAGATTTATGGAAGATGTATATAGTATAAAGAATCACGTAATTGGAGATCACCAAACTAACGCAGGACAACTCAGTGAAATCCGTAGATCTGGACACCTGGACAGAAGAACAGGTAGAGTCTATGCTGAAATGGGGCAACGAGAAAGCTAATATGTACTGGGAAGCTAAGCTGAAGAGCTCTCATACCCCTGATGACAGGTATGTGGATGTGGAAATACAGGCATATTGATGGACTTTGCTGTCTGTTTGATGTTTCTGTTTGCCTCTCACAGGTTCTAACAAGGCACAGTAAAATCGAGAATTTCATCCGCACAAAGTACGAACTGAAGAAATGGGCCCTGTCTCGTACTATTCCTGATCCGAGTACTCTGGTACCTTCAGGTTCAACGGGTACTTCCGCTTCTGCTTCCGCTGCTTCCGTATCCTCTCCTGTATCCACCAGCACAGCTACTGCGGCGACTGCAAACCGTCGGGGAACTCCCACGGCCCCAGAGACAGCGAAAAGCCACCAGCCCGCCCCGCAGGCTGCTAATTTGCTAGATTTAGATTTTGGATCCTCTGTATCGTCTGTAAAACCCACCGCTCCCGTCACTGCCACTGCCTCCTCTACACCTTCTAATAGACAATCACCTGTAACCCCTGTAGGTTCCAGTACTTCCTCTGCGTCTCTGTCTACTGCAGATTTGCTTATGTCCACTCAGGCTGCCCCAGCTGTAGGCAGTGCATATGCGGGTTCTTCGCGGCCAGATTTGAAGAAATCTATCCTGTCTCTCTATGCGAACTCTGCTACAGGATCTATGAGCTCTGCGAACTCTATAAGCAGCAAGCCGCTTGGCAGTTCAGCTGGTGTTGTAAACAGTTCATCAGGTTTGAATCTGATGGGATCGTTTTTCGATTCTCCTAGTACGAGTAGTGTTCAGCCTACTCAGAGTGCACAGTCCAGTTCACAGAGTTTAGCTGATCCTTTTGCTTCACTCTCTATTAAGCCTAACAATTCGTCATCTTCTACTACGACGTCAAATACGTTTGGGGACGATTTATACGCTAATGTGTGGAAATGAGTTAAAAAGGGAAGAATATAACAAGATTCTACAGCACATTTACAATATAAACTGATAAATTTCTGTTAAGCAGAAGTACGGGAGACAGGTATACAATTCATATACAGCATTTAGTGACCACCAGAAGTTGGTAATCCAACAAAAGCTTTGAAAGAATCGTATAATAGCCACTGCATACCAGTGAGAGTACCAATCATAACAATACGTACAGGCAGACCATTCCACAGACCCATAAATCCGATATTACCGTAAATTCTCTTCAAAGCTACAGACAAAGTCTCAGTTTCTTTCTTCTCCGAATTGATCTTCGACACCATAACGTCAGCAGGATGAGAAACAATAGCACAGAAAATACCAGCAATGTACCCACCAAGGAACGAAATTCCAGTTTGTACAGTAGCAGAATAGTCCTTCTTGCTCTTCGGTAAACGGGCATAGATTGCTTCTACAGTACGTTCAAATGAGGCAAATTTAACCATAGTGTAAGGCACTTGACGGAACCACAACGGCGAGATTCCCTTATACAAACCAGCAATTCCTTCTTTAGCTGTGATTTTCCGCCATCCATCTAGCGCAGAGGAAGCGAAAGCAGGCATAGTAGTCTGAGTCTTTACTTTGATAGCTTCCCAAGGGCACAGAGCCATATCGGCAAAGAATTCAGCGGAAGCGGAAGCCGCAAGGTACAAAGCAGTTCGGTGTTCGTATGCATTCTGTGGACCGACTAAAACAGAGTATTGATGCTTGAATATTTCGTATAATCCGTATTTACCTGCTCCTTGGAAAGAGTAACCTATAAATGTAGCTCCTACACCAGTCCAGATACCACCAAATCCCTCAGTTTTGATGATTGATTTCCAGGCCTGGAAATTGCTAGAGTACAAGTGAGCATCAACCTGTCGTCGGCATTTCACTAAATCCAGCGGAGTAACAGCTGCGTGAGTAGGTCCGCAGGCTAGAATGCCTCCTAATGTGCAGGTAGCAAAGTAAGTAGGGGAGTACAGTTCGATAGTCATTTTGTAGATATCCTGCCGAGCAGTTGAAGTTCTCAGTAGTGCAATTGACGTTTAAATCGGATTCTCAGTCTCCTGTTTATCACAGATGATATCACAGATGAATATACAACAGAGGAAAGAATCGAAATAGTAATAAGGAACAGTATTATAACAGATATAGCACGAATGAAATGTAACCAGTTATCCAGTTATTCCGAGAAATTGAGCTTTATCGGGTAGTTTAGAGTTCGAATTAAAGTTTCGATGAACTCATACCTCGTTTGAAAGCCAAAATGGTAGTATGGTGATAAACACCCGCAGCGGACGCTACAGTGGACGCCAAAGCGGGACAACGTATACACCAGGGTGGGCCCAAGTAGGTATAGTTGTTTATTTGGTGTGAAAGGCTCAATTCGTTCATATTCTCCTTATATCCCCAGCTACTGAGACAACTAACTGGCAGCCTAAGGTTTACACTGTGCAGTCAAACTGTAGGTCTGGACTAACTTTAATTCCTTTATACGCTCGTCACGCGAGGGCCGGCAACAACGGACTTAACAGCGCAGGCAGCGAAGATATCCCGCACTCACGCTCGGGAACCATTCCGACTGCAGATAGATGAGAGTAGAGGGGTTGTAGAATAAGAGAGTCGTAGGCTGCGTGTTGCTGCTGAGTGTTGAGAGTAAAGCTGGTACTCTGTGCAGTGCAGACTATAGTGCGTATCGTTAGTAAGTTTCATTAATTGGTTTCCGTAACGGCAGGTACTGCAGCATCGTGCGTTCCACGGGACAAATAATTGTAAACAATTGGGCGCGACATCTCCCGTTTGCTCCGAGTTCCTTGTCGGCTCTTTAGACAGGCTATACCCGCTATTCCGTGTCCCTTCCGCTAGGATACGTGCTATAACGAACGAGAAAGATCAGGGTCCCTGAATAGATATATCGATGCTGCAATAAACTGCGACGAGGCATCTTGTTCCAATATTGGAACACCAGAGCTGATTATCCATTGCCTAGGCCATCGGCAATCCCTTGCTGAGGCCTACTGAGATGCCCACGTTAAGTACCGATTCGTAGATTAGAGTTGAGACATGTAACCGAAAGATAACCTGTGGTGCATAAACTTTATTGCTCGAAAACCTTATTTGCTTTCCCATCTTCTGGAAATTCTGACTTGACCGAAGAATGAAAGGCATATGAAAGCCCGAACTACTAGTGGAAAATGTGAGTTTATATGTTATAATATGCCATTGTTTATGTCCTGAGTTGCCGGGCTGTATGTTTTATCTATTTGCAGTGCCCTTTTCCGTCTTAAATCCAGAGGTTCCGCCAGATCACTGGTTTCTTCACAGCATTGGAGTATCCCTCGTTGTACTTCACCCAAATATCGATTTCCTTCTCTGATGTCCCCCGTAGAGGTTCTGTCGTACTGCCAATACCACTGCTGGTAATCCCATTTCCTGTTGCCAGCCCAGTCGATCCGTGAGTTCCTCCCGCAACCAGAGAAGACGTTATATCGTAGTTGTAAGACGGCAATGCTGTCTCAATGGACTCTTTCCGTCTGGTAATCAATTCTAAAGTCTTTTCCATCTTCAAAGCTTCCTCCTGCTCTTTTACTTTCCTCTCTATAGTAGCCAATATCAGCGAATCCAATTCAGGAGTTGTATCATACGAAGCCTTGGCTTTCTCCTTGCCCACTTCAATAAGTTCAGCGAGAGATCTAATAATCCAGTTAGTAACAACTCAATAACAATATTACCACAATTTATACTTACATTTGCAGCGTAGGTGGCACATCAGTTCTGTAGTTCACTCCAAATAGTCCAAAGCTCTTGATCAATTCATAAGATCTTGAGAGTTTGAACGGATGCTCTCTTCTCAACAGAATATGCCCTAAATACGGTAGCAGAGAAACGAAAGCGTTCCCTGACATATAATGATACTTATTCCAGGTTGAGAAATTAGCAAACATCATTGCAAAAGTTGACTGATAAGTGCGAATCTGATCACGGCATTCCACATTCTCATAATTTGTACGGAAATTACTCGCATAAACATCGCTGAAGAACGAGAAAAACGCTAGTGGAACAAATTTAAGATAAACTCCTCCTACACCTGAGCCTGACCCCATACTAGACCCGTACATATCTCTGTGAGCAATCTCATGGAAATGCAGCCAGTCGGATATCTTAGCAACTCTTTCTAGGAAATCTTCGTCGTGGTTCACTGTGAGATACGACGAAAAGCAACCAGTTACTACTTTATCTACGTCCCCACTAGCTTCTAGCTCTCCAAGCAGTTGGTTGAACAGCTCATTCTTAGTAACGTTCCCCTGCCTTCTGAATACCCTCTCTACCATTTGGTACCACCCAATCTTACGATCTTTACCATCCGCTACCGCACCTCTATAAAACTGTAAAGTATTCAAACAACTCCTCACATCACACTCGTTTGCCTGTACTATCCCATTCAACTCCCCACGAGACAGATCGATCTTCTCACACTCACAGATCTTCCGCAGTCTTTCACTAACATCCCGCACTGTAGGCCGCGTAATCTTCACCATTTCACAGTAACTCCTGAGCCTGTCTAAAGCTCTGCCGTACGCGTTATTACATATTGCAATCACAGGACGACGCAGGGACCCGCTTTTCACTAAATCTGCTACCCATCTTATGAAATTACCCTCTGACCCGTCAATCTCGTCTAATACTACGCATGTGGGCCTCCCAGTAAACCCGTGCATGCTTATTGCATGCTTCATCTTCTCTCTAACCCTTGTACCGCCTCTCTCATCACTAGCATTGATTTCCAGCACATCGTAGCCCAAAGTCCGCGCTGCCACGTGCACTATGCTGGTTTTCCCGACTCCTGGCGGCCCGTGCAGCAGCAGAATCTGCCGTTCCGGCCGCGACAGCGGATCTTCCGTTGGAATCACCGGTTCCGTGCCGAATACCAGCGGACTCCACGTCTTCAGCCATTTCAGAATCTGTCTGTGCGTCCTGTCGTTGCCAATGAGATCAAAGAAGGATTTCGGCCGATGCGCTTCCGTCAGCAGAGCGCCCGTTTTACTCGTTTTACCCGTTTTACCCGTTTTATCCGTTTCACTCACTCCTTCAGCAGGTAAAGGAGTTTCCCCATTTTCCCCATTCTCCCCATTACTACATTCCTGTTCCCTCACTAAACTGAGAGTGAAACTCCCACGGGTATCTTCATATGCTTTCCGAGTTCTTCTCTTCAGCGCAATTTGACTGCCATCTTCCAAAGTACACAAAAGCTGTTTCGGCATTCTTCGGGCTCCACTGCCTTCGGCAACGTCTAAAGCTATCCGACGTTTCTTTTCCGACGGCCCGGCTTCCTCCGGTGGGGTTATATCGGCTATTCCAAACACATTTCCGTCTCCTCGGCACCCTGGCGTACACTGTGTAGACGCTGCAAGGGCACTCAGGCCGTCAGTCCCGGCTACGACGGCATCAAACGCGTCAGACTTCAGGTTGAATAGATTCGACATGACGCGTATATAATGATATCTAAGGGTAGCAGGATTGGTAGGTATTGATGATAGCCGGAATGTGGGGAAAAATAAAACGAAAGAGGGCCAGGAGACGGAAATGATGTTGTCAGGTTGGAGTTTTAATGGTCTGGAGGTCTCCGGTTTCGGGGGTACGCGGGAGTAAGCGGAAGTAAGCGGAAGCCGAAGCAGAAGCCGAGGCGGAGATATTCGGAACTTATTTTTTGATTTGATCATCTCGGACGCGAGATCGATGGAAAAAAACGCGAGACGCGAAATCGGGTGAATGGATCGGAGAAGATATGGAGAGTTATTATTTCCGTAATTTGGAGATTAGACATGTCGGCGAGTGGAGACGTGAAGTTCGGAAGAGCGATTGGATAAAATGGATAAGTGTGGTGAACAGTGGTGAGAAGTGGTGAAAAGAAGGTGAAAAATGGTAAAACAATAGTAGAAAGTGGTGAAAATAAGGAGGCAATTAAATAATTAAACAGCCAAACCACGGATTTCCATACCTGGGAGTCTACAGGCGCGGCATAGTGGAAGTACGACGACATCTGAATGTAGAAACCCACAAAATACACACATTATGAGATATTATCAATATAGTACGTAGTAGAGTCCAAGCAATAGAGGCACAACAGCGTTAAAACCCCTTCGGCACCCTTAGGAACCCTTAGGAACCCTTAAGCACTCGCCGGGGCAGTCTGGGCATCAGAAGCAGACTTTACCGGCTCCAAAATCACATGAGGAGCCTCTCCTTCTATTCCAATGTACTGAGGATCTCTCCATGGCCCGATATCGGCTAAATACAACTCCTCCTCACTAATATCGCTCTCTCCACCAAATCTACGCGGGAGATTCTCAGCGGGGATCTGCTTCCTCAGCTCAGTCTTGTATGAGGACCCCAGAATGAAAATCTTTGATACGGTCACCGGGTCCAAGAAAGGTTTGAAGATCTTAAAAGCTGTAGCAAAACCAAATGGCGCGTTGATCATATAGAATTTACCCATACGTTCTGGGTAGTAATTCTGGCCAATCACTGAAGCCTCCTTGACGTATCCGATAACCTGGGAGATCTGAGAAAGGGAAATACCTTTCAAATCCATAATAGTACACGAAGTTTCAACTAAATAACCCATTTTCCGTGAACAGGCAGGCAATCTGTACCTAACAAAAGCCTCATACTCCCAAACAAGATTCTTCAACATCCTTTCCTGCGAAGTCAACTTATACATCTTCGGAATGTTCACTTTCCCCAGTTCTTCAACGTATACTGGTCTCCCGTCTTTATCAATCTTATGATAGTACTGTGGATAGTATTTGGCAACTTCTGGTTTCTCAACGTATTTGAAATCTTCTAAAATGGTGTCCACACCCCATTCTTTCCGCCAGTTCTCACAGTGTACGAACATTTCTTTAGCCTTAGCCACGTCAAATTTACGTGCTCTTAGGAATCTCAGTAGTGTTGCCTCGTCAAGCCTCTTAGTATAGCCTTCAGCTTTCAAAGCCTCGCGCAGAGTGTTTACTTTCTCGTCCTGCTCGGGGGTTGTGTTGCCTGGGAACCCCTCAGGAGTGCCTGGGGGGCATTTCTGAGGGAATGAAGCACTTTAGATGTGTTAGTAGGTGGAATATGCATATTATGGAGTTTCCATGGGTTTTACGATGTTACAGATAATTTCCCGGTGATTCCTCGGGAATTCGGACTTGGAGATTTGTTTCGCCCATCCACTGCCAGTTTTCATGTGATACTTACAGCCACTCTTCTTCCTATTCATATCCTTTGTTAGTATATACTATTATCATGAAAAGCTGAGATCGCCGAGGCGAAGTCTCCTTTGAAACACTTACAGTGTACGCAGCAGTCATTGTGCAGTAGAATGACAAATCAAGAATATCACAGGTTGCTTCAAACTGCTGGAATGTCAACTGTTTACGTCAATTGGGCCTCAGGTGTGCTGAATAGCTGTAGGATAACCTGAGAAGAACGTAACCTCCTGCTTACGTTTACTGTTTGTCGGCCTTGAGGAATTTTGGAAATGGTGAGGATAAGGTTTGAGAAGCGGCAGGCTGCAGGAGGGTGCATGGTTTTGATAATAAGTGGGCAGTGGAGAGGGAAGGGAGGAGAAGGGAGAAAAGGGAGAATCTGGGGTGAACAGTGGTTGAATAGTGTTTATATTGTGCGGCGTGATGTGGGGTGTGTGTTTGGGAGATTTTAAATGGGTGTTTGGAAAACGTCTGGTTGAGTATTGTGTTGTATAAGTGGTTAAACCGGTATCTGTCTTTATGCAGGATCATGCAAGAGGTGCAGGAGCGGAGTTAGTCGTAAAGCCCGGGGACCGCAAGTTCCGCTGAGGCCGTTGTAGGTGCGGAAAGATGGCTAGAAATATTGAGAATCGGCTGGAGTATTTGCTATAAAAACCCGGGCTTTGTGGGGACTTTGATTACTCAGACGGGCGTGCTGAATGGCAGTAGTTGGCTTTGAGTTAGATATTTTAGAATGACATAATCACAAATCATCTCTTGATGACGTAATCCCGAAAGCCATGTCTCCAACGGAACATCCGATGATCAGAAAACCCCGACATTGACGCCCCTACGAGTCCCTACATTGAACTATTCTAGCAATATAAGCTAAGTCTATTCTCTAAAATGCCATGGAAAAAATCAGATACAAATTCAGAGCTGATATGAACCCCCATATCAGTACTGAACATATTCGCACAATCGGCCCGTTACTCATATCTCTAAAACGGGGAGTTCCGCCGACTCCAGCTTCTCTGTGATCCTCTGTTGCCCCTTCCGTATTGCTCCAGTCCTGTAGCATCACAGGCTGACCCGTACCGTCGGCATCTTCCCCGTAGTTCTCCGTCCCGACCTGTATATATGCTTCTTCTACTCTCATTATCTTCTTACTACAAGTAAACATGACAATAGGAGCTGAAACTACGGGTAAAAGTAACGACAGGACAACCTGAGAGCCGTTCAGAGCCGCCGACAGTCCCGCCCGGGCGTCCTCGTCGTTGTTAGACAGCAAAGCCAGTCCTAAGCACGGTACTATAGCTATAGCTCGCGTGATTACTCGTCGCAGCCATGGAGCAATAGTCCAATTAATAAACCCTTCGGATACCATTTGCCCGGCCAGCGTGCAAACAATACCAGCAGATTGACCTGAGAAGAGCAAAGCGAGAGCAAATATTACTCCAGCAGACTTACCTAAATGCAGAGACAACATCTTATAAATAGAATACAAATCTGCTCCTAAATCAGTCTTCTCATTCTCACCGTCTCCATCTACATCGTAGAGCGTGGCTCCTGCTACAATCAGAATAGCTGAATTTACGAAAAGTGCAACAGTGAATAAAGAGAAGATTACCTCAATAATGGAAAAATTCATAGCGTACTTGATAGACTGAATAGTAGGACGATATGAATCGTCCTGGCACTCTTCTTCAGTCCTATGGCCATGTTTCGTATCATATTCTTTCAACCGAGGCTGTACTAACCCTGACCCAAGGTATAAAGAGTGGGGCATCACTGTAGCCCCCAGAATTGCTAAGGAAAGGTATAATCCGTCCTTTTCCACTACGTGCTTCGATGGCAGGAACCCTGCAAATACTTCCTTTGGATGGAGATCTCCCGAGATACTCCCGAGTTCTACTGAGAAACATATAACTGTGAGAATTACGAAAACAGACACAATACCTTCAAACATGCGGACAATTTTCATAGGTCCATTAGGCCGATAAGCCATTAGCACTATCAGCACATCCACTATCGTGAGCACCACTCCCAGAAAGTACGGAATCCCAAATAGAATGTTTAACGCAATAGCTGTACCGACTACTTCAGCTAAATCAGTTGCTATTATAGATATCTCGGCAAGTATATAAATAAACAGATTCAAAGATCTCGGCAAATGCTCTCGGCAGTTCCGAGCCAAGTCCAGTCCCGTGACTGCCCCGAGCTTAGTGCACAGAGACTGTAGAAAGGCAGCAAATATATTCGAAACAAATATAGCAAACAGCAAATGATACTGAAACGCTGCTCCAGCTGATACCGCAGTTGAATAGTTCCCTGGGTCCATATACGCCACTGATACCATAATCCCTGGGCCTATAAATCGCAAATACTTCAAAAACGCTTTCCCCACGGTAGTTTTGCTCAGATAGTTCACTGGTGGGACTTCTGATACCCATTTAGAGAATTTACTTCTTAAACTCGGTTCAAAAGAGCCTCCCATGGAATCAAATCGGCCGAAATCTGTCCTCGGGAGCACAGACAGCTGTGGGGGCGGAGAATTCGGCCGAGAATCCGCTGTTCTGCCTCTGTTTATATCTCCATCTCTGTATTCCGGGCTATTCCGTTCTGAACTCGCTGATAGGCCTTCCAGTGACCCATTCAAGCTGTCGTCTGAGCTGTGATCAAATTTACCCCCATCCGGTTGAGAATTCACAGGAATCCAGGCTTTAGGCGTTTCATGGCTGTGCCGCGTCGCGTTCATTGTAGATATAATATAGTATAACAAAGGTGGGGTGACACGACAGTTCTGCTGCTGTCAAGAGAGAATACAACTAGTCTGACAGCTCATAAGGTGAGCCAGACGTTCCTGTAAGGTATGTAGAATTATCCTTAGATGATAGAATCCCTATAATAAACACCAAACGCGCAGCACGGGGCAATTGCTCGATCTATTCGCTTCTTCCAGTGTCAGATAGAGGAGATGAGCGGTTGTTCCCCGCTAAGCTGACAAAAGCGGTGCCAATTCGTGCTTTCTGCCCACGTAGTTTACCCTGTTGAGTACCCAAGAGTGGAATTTTAGTTCCTGCTGATTGTTTTCCTCACCAATGGGCCGCTAATATGCGTTTCCTGCCGAGCTCTTCGCTTCCTTCCGAGGCGATGAGTTGGCGGACGAGAAAATATCGGAATGGTAATCGGGATAGTCCGGGCGGGGGGTCTTCGGGAAATGAGACGCGGTGTCTCGGGGCTGAGTAGGCAGGGGAAGGGAACTAGTATTCAAAGAGGTGAGGCGGGTTTCTAATGTTGGAAACGGATATCTATATAATTGAGTTTAATGGGTCTGTTTCTTGGTGGTCAGTTAGCTTATTATACGGCCTGTGTCGTACTGGTTATACTCCTTCCTGGTTGCAAGACAGGGGTATAACCTTTCGGGTCTCATTCCGACGCGTTTGGATTTTCCACCCGTTCCGGAAAATTCCGACAAATTATCTGAGGACTTCGCGTCTCTCTCTAGTGTGTGATTACGTGATTGGAAATATGTATAATTGTTGTGTGAAATTTATGCTTCTGGAAGGAATACAATTTCAGGTGTCTGAAAGAAAAGCTACTAACATTTACCAATAATGCAGTCAAACAGTCAATAAAACACTCCTTTTTATGTATTATATTAAGCGCAACTCAAACGCAGCAGTAGCTGAATCCTTACTCATTCTCACTACTCAGCTGTCACTCACCCCCCTGCAAAGCCCTGCATCAGTTGCATACCGGCCGAACTTTATTTCCCGAAGAGCCTCAACCTTATCGCAGCCGATTACTCAATTCTCGACATCTCGAATCATTTTTCGCTTATCTTTCCACAACTCATTAGCAGGTTTCGTGTGTTATTACTTCACCAAAGCACTCGTTCCTCTGGTTAAAACTATCTTGCGCCAGCAGCTGACTGCTCAGGTACCACAGCTTGCTTGATAAGTACAGGGAATATCAATAGCTCGAAGTACTTATAGCTGTACTTATAAAATTATCTGGTCCGGAGCTCCTGGTTGCTCATTCCTCTGAAATCTTGACAGAAATGACGTCTCCGCTTTCACAGCCGTCTGGCACGCTGCAGGGGACATCATCGGCCAATATAGTGGAAATCCCAAACGCTCATGGGTTCAAATCAACGGCTAGACGGGCCTCCGTCGTGATAGGTTCCGTAGGACGCGGAGGTTTAGTCATGTCGGATAAATTTCTCTCCGCATCCCCCAGCGGCCCAGGCAACCCAGCAGACGAAGAAACGTTTTTATTATCACCTGATACGCCGCGGTACCAGCTTGTAGCTGCAGAGGAAGCTGAAGAATTGCTCACTGAACAGGAGGAATTACTATTAGACAGTGGTATACCCGCTGATCAGCTCAGTTCAGCTCATAAAGATCGCCTGGAGCGCAAGAAATCTATTGTAGAGCTGGCTAATGAAGTCTCTGCTACGGGAAACGTTTGGGAGTCGGCAATTGCCCAGGGGAAGATACATTCAAGTCGATTCCGAGAATTGCAAACTATTACTAAATCATCAGTACCTCTAATTATCACATTCTTCCTCCAATACTCTGTTTCTGTAGCTTCGGTATTTGCCGTGGGTCATCTCGGTAGAACAGAGCTTGCAGCGGTATCTCTGGCTACAATGACGGCAAATATCACTGGGTTTTCCCTATTTCAAGGAATGTCTACAGCTTTAGATACTCTGTGTTCTCAAGCTTACGGGGCTGGTAAACCTCATATGGTGGGGATGTACTTTCAGCGAGGTTCTGCGCTGATTCTCACGGCTTTCGTGCCCATATCGTTTATATGGTGGCACTCAGCTTCTATTTTATCACTGGTAATCCCGGATCAACAACTAGTAGGTATGGCAGCTCAGTATCTTCGTGTAATGATTCTAGCAGGCCCGGGGTACATTCTGTTTGAAGCAGGGAAACGGTTTGTTCAAGCCCAGGGAATCTTCCATGCTGGAACGTACATTTTAGTAGTATGTGCCCCATTGAATATAGTACTCAGTCTCTGGTTTGTATGGTCACCGACGCTGGGACTGGGGTTTTTGGGAGCTCCTCTGGCTGTAGCGCTCAATTACAACCTGATGGCGTTGTTATTGGGACTGTATGTAAGATTTGTAGACGGTAGGAAGTGCTGGAATGGGTTGCAAATCAGAGAGAGCTTCTCGCATTGGGTTCCTTTGTTGAGATTAGCAATCCCTGGAGTAGTGGCTGTAATGGCCGAGTTTCTGGCGTTTGAAATTCTCACTCTGGCATCCTCTAGGCTGGGGACCACAGTTCTGGCAGCTCAGAGTGTTATATCTACTGTAGCTTCCCTTGCATATCAGGTCCCATTTGCCCTGGCCATTGCAGGGTCTACACGGATTGCTAATTTTGTAGGAGCCACTTTGAAAGACAGTGCGAAGCTAGCCATGCACGTCACGCTGGCTGTATCCATGCTAGTAGCACTTATGAACGCTGTGGTGTTAGTAGTGCTTCGACGGCGTATTCCGGCCGCTTTCTCTAGCGATGTTCAAGTAGTGGAGACTGTAGCTCGAGTATTGCCGTTTATTGCTTGCATTCAGATGGGTGACGCACTTTCTGCTGTGTCTGGTGGATGTCTGAGAGGTATTGGCGCTCAGAGGTTTGGCGGGATAGTGAATATGCTGGCTTACTATCTTCTGGGAATCCCCATGTCATTTTTTACTGCGTTTTACCTTGGCTGGGGGCTTATAGGGCTGTGGTTTGGGATGGCCTTGGCATTGCTGGTCATTGGAGTTACTCAGTCAATTTATCTCTTCTCCGTCAACTGGGACAGAGTTGTCAGAGAAGCAGAAGAACGCAATACGGAGGAGAGAATAACAACATAGAGAGTGTATATGATACATATACGGAATAGTAGAAGTAGTGGTGTTTAAAGGGTATATGAAACTAAGGTTTAAATGAACCTAGGGAAGATAAGGAAAGAAATGTAGGAATGTAGTATTCAAGGGCTTTGGAGTGAATGTAATAGATGAGATTGATGAGAAGTCTACGGCGGATTGTAAAGGAACGTCAATTCAGCTTGATAAATGCTTTGTTACTACTCTATTTTATGCAACATAATTGGCCAAAAGATAAAAAAAAAAAAAAAGAAGAAGGTAAATCTGCCAGTTGTAAATCAAATTTCACCCTGTTTCCTCGTACTAAATTGTTCTTTTTCCCACTTCTGTTGATTGCTTATAATTGATAAAAAACTAGAATGCCTGAAAAGAGCCACGGAAATAATTATTCTCTCTCATTGGTCTATCTGTTGTCAGAACACAATAAGCCCCTCTTTCAGCAGAATAGGTTATTGTATATCATAGGGACGTTTGCGTTTCACCTGTTGAATATGGCATGATTAAATGGAACAGCAATATATACGCTACTATCACCTTTCAAGAAGGGATTTCCTGCACCTCCAACGCACCGTTCTTCGGTTTGCTGTGTTTAAATCCCTAGTCGTCGAATAAGCTATGAACCTGTATAGTCTCTCTTGCTACGTCTAACCAGTATATCAGCATACTGCACAATAGAATGTACAGTATATTCCTCGTACGAATTATTTCTCCTATTTTGAAACACATCCCGTACATTTACTACTCCATACTATATCTTCTACATCAACATTCATACCATAAGCTTTCGAATCCCTGACACTTCCCATGATTCCTTCAACTCGTTATACCTGCAACCAAGCAGCCTCTGGCCAGTAACTGGGCAGCGGCCTTCCGATTTGCCCTCAGCCAAAAAATTGTGTATACAAGGGTAGCAGAATACGTATCCTGTTTCAATGATAGCAGCATTGGATATCTCATTGGCACAGAGTCTACAAATATCTGACGGGGCGCGCTTCTGCTCGGGTTCTCCGTTCTGAGTTTTCCCACTTCTGTTGATTGCTTATAATTGATAAAAAACTAGAATGCCTGAAAAGAGCCACGGAAATAATTATTCTCTCTCATTGGTCTATCTGTTGTCAGAACACAATAAGCCCCTCTTTCAGCAGAATAGGTTATTGTATATCATAGGGACGTTTGCGTTTCACCTGTTGAATATGGCATGATTAAATGGAACAGCAATATATACGCTACTATCACCTTTCAAGAAGGGATTTCCTGCACCTCCAACGCACCGTTCTTCGGTTTGCTGTGTTTAAATCCCTAGTCGTCGAATAAGCTATGAACCTGTATAGTCTCTCTTGCTACGTCTAACCAGTATATCAGCATACTGCACAATAGAATGTACAGTATATTCCTCGTACGAATTATTTCTCCTATTTTGAAACACATCCCGTACATTTACTACTCCATACTATATCTTCTACATCAACATTCATACCATAAGCTTTCGAATCCCTGACACTTCCCATGATTCCTTCAACTCGTTATACCTGCAACCAAGCAGCCTCTGGCCAGTAACTGGGCAGCGGCCTTCCGATTTGCCCTCAGCCAAAAAATTGTGTATACAAGGGTAGCAGAATACGTATCCTGTTTCAATGATAGCAGCATTGGATATCTCATTGGCACAGAGTCTACAAATATCTGACGGGGCGCGCTTCTGCTCGGGTTCTCCGTTCTGAGTTAACACTGGGAGTGCAGGCGGGACGGGAAGAACTACATCTATAGCATTTCTCGCTTTTTTACTTAATGTAGAAGAGAATTCTGAAGCATACCACCATTCTAAGAACTTCAGAGAGAATATAGCAGCGGGGAATACATATGAAAGAGTAGAAAGAGAGACTCCATGGGCAGGTAAGATCACTTTATCCAGTAGGAACGTTCTCAGGGCTTCTGACGTCGACATGGGATGATTTTCGTACCGTTTCAGTGGTAATCCCAGTATTTTCGCATCGATCTCCCTTGCCCTGGCTTTGCTTCTTGCGTCGGCATCTTCAGACGGAGCTTCCGGAATGATCCGCGTAGGCCGAATTCCTAAAATCCAGTACTCTAACGAATGCATAGGTGACTTGTTGAAAAGATATAGAATCTGCAGTAGAAGATTAATCCATGAAAGAAGAGCTTTTACTGTGGGGAAAACACGATAGAACAACAACCTCAGCCGAGCTTTCAGCTTGTCCACTTTAGAAGCCGACGTATCAGCCAATATGTTCTCCGTGGCCCGTTCAATAGGTACCAGCATATTCTTAGACTGTAAAACGTCATAGTAAGCAGTCAGTTTCTCGTTTATATACGGTACAATACATGCTGTAACTACGGATCCCAAAACTTGCTTCCGGTAACTCAGACGAGTCTCCTTGGCCAGCAGTCTTTCAGCACCGGGGTCTGCTGAAGTACGGATCGGATTGTCCAAGGATATCTTCTGAGATCTCTTCAGGCCATAGAATTTCTCAGTGAATGTGGCGTTGTAGTTCTTGAGATGATAGTATTCTACTAAGCCGAATAGCAGTAAATACAGCTCATCGAATTTGTTCACCAGGCGCAAAAGGTACCGTGGATTCCGCTGGGCATAGTGAACGAGGATAAATCTGAGAGACGGCGATAGTAGGGAGTTGAGCTGTTTAGCGGATATGAGCTCAAACAGAGTCGGGATGTTCAGATCCAGGGTATTAGCGTTGAGGGAGGAATAGTAGTCCATGGTGAGTAGCTGATACTTGGAGAAGCTGTAGATTGAGGAAGGATACCTAAAAAAAAGAATACCAGTTTGGATCTCAGTGGCCTATTAGTGGATTCCTAGTGATTCCGGGTGTTTCCTGGTGTTTCTTGGTGTGTTGAACACTCCTGATAGTATTATAGCCGAATTGCCGAAGAGTTCTTTCACATGCAAGGCTGTGCCACCTATATGACACACTATGAGAGTCTCTAAACGGGCCAGAGTGTATCAGTTGTGGGTATTCCAACTATACTATCCTAAAATTCAACCTCACTATGCATTTTTCATATTTTTCAACCCTCTTATTCACTCATTCTCTTCTCCATTCTCACTGTCGTAGTCTCTCGGCAGGCTACGCGGGGAAATTGCAATGAGCCGATATACAATATGTTCACGTCATCTTTAATATATGCAGGTAATCTGCAAGTCGAACGTTAAATTCCGTCATGCGCGCGTCTTCCAATTTACCATTTCGGGCGAAACGTTCCGCCATCTGCTTCAGATAAGCATAGACGAGTCGTTTCAGCATCGAAGTTATACAGAGGAACTGGAAACAGGAGCAGCAAAACTGGGGAAATAGTATATAGATAGCTGAAAGAAACATCAGTGAAACATTTCTGACTTGTACCTGTCCTTTTCTTTCAGAGTATAGTATAGTATAGTATAGTCGTAATCCGTTATATTGTAGATTGAGTGGTATAGATTCATAGATATCTATCTATATCAGTTAGTTGTGCGCGTATCTTTGTTATATTCTATTCTGTTGCTACAGATAATATAAGAACTCAATAGAGATACAGTGGAAGACAGATTATTCCACTACAGAGCAGTGACAGTGAACCAGGCTTAGATTCTCTTCTGATACAGGTTATTAAGTATCTGGGCTAGAATAGAGAGATAGGAATACTATTGGTTATCTCGTTACCTGATAATTCAGCTGACGATCCAGTGCTATCTACTATCTACAGAGATCACACCTGCTGAGAGAGCTTTCATTTATACGAGAGTTCTCTGCTTAACGGTTCACATCGCCTACATGTCACATATAAAGTCATGTCAGAAACCACGCTTCAAGCCCCGAAGGGGTCGAGAAATTCTAAAAACCGTGTGAATGGTAAAGAAAGTAAAACCAGTAAACCACCCAAACAACCCAGCAATGCTGTTCGTAATTCTGCTAGTCGCACATCTCTAGGGAAAGGCTCCGAGCTTCCAAGCAAGGAAAGAAGGCCTACAAAGAAGGTATCTAGTAAGAATCTGGAATTGAGCTCCAAAAGGACACCACAGCGGAACAATTCAGGTCCTGACGGTGGCCAACGAGTGTCTCCTCGAAACGACGCTCGCAACAACCACAGGGAAGACAGCAGATCTAATCTAGGCAGTATGGGCAGTATGGGAAACTTGGGCCATTCTGATTCTTATAAACTGCTGAGTCAACCTTCTAGTTCTTCTATAACATATGCTGGGTCTTCTTTCTACTCTTCTCCAGCTCCTAAGCAGCTTCCCAAACCTCCTAGTGTTGCGAAAACTTCAGCTGGAAGCAAACCAACTCACTTGGCCCCTGAGAAGATGTTTTACCTGAACGACGATAGTTTTTCTTCTACTAATCTGGAGAAAACGGGTGCTCAAGCTGGCGCACAAGCTGGCGCCCAAGCTGGAGCGCAAGCTGGCGGGGTTGTGAAAGACAGAAATGCAATGAAGAATGAGTTGAAACAGCTGTTGCATATTCCCATTAAAGCCGAGGAGAGAAGTGGATCAGAACCTGAGGCTGTACCTGAGACAGGTTATGCAGAAAAGTCAAACGATATGATTGCGCAGGATCTGAAGAGGTTGCTGAAGTTGAGATGAAGAGGCTGTGAAGTTGAGATGAAGAGGCTGTTGAAGCTGAGATGATTCAGCTCCAATCTTCTGCCTATAAGTATTCTCAGCAATCGGACGCTTCAGTTCTTCAGCAGGGATTCCTATATGTATGTATAATGAGGAATGTACCATTAGCTTCTCTGTAGAACGGGATTTCACAGAATTGGGTGATTTTGGGTGGTATATAGCTATATAGGTTGTGTATTTCTCAATAATGGAACGTCTCCTCGCTTTTATGTGAATCTCAGTTACGTTTTGATATCTTGGAAATAATTGTATAAAGAGGATTCTGCATTGAGAACGGACTTCAGAGTCTTTGCCTTTTCCTACTAAGCTATTCATTCATTTACATATCTCCATGTTTATTATATTCTATTGTGATACATACCCGCACTTAGAAAGCCTTCTTCAAGATGACATTAAGCTGCTCAAACTTCACCTTTTCATGAGTCACATTAGGCTTCACAATAAGGCTTTCACCTCCGGATACCTTCATAGTGCCAGAAGCTTCATCAACAGACACATTCTTCAAACTTGAAGCATTCTCCTTCAGGAACTCCGCAGTCTTCTCTGCTGACAAATCCAGGTACTTGCCGAGAATGTCTAAACGAAGCTCAGTAAATACGAAAGCCACAGCTTCAGCGATAGCAATCCTTATAAGTGTTTCGAAATTGTTCAAATCAGCAAACATATCAGAATACAACTTATCATAACCAGCATTGTACACTTCCCAGAACTTCACAAAGTTTCCTGCATCCAACAGCTCGTAAAGCTCCAACAGCGCCTGCACAGATTCGCTCAGCGAATCCACATCAGAGTCCACAACTAAGGTATAGGAAGGCAGCAAGTGCATATACAAACTGAGGTCAGTTCCAACGAAATTCAGCAGACCTTTAGCGAGAACATTGATAATAGAATTCTCTCGCTCCTGCACAACGGTGACATCCGCATCCGGGTTAATGGGACTCAGCTCATACAGCTTCAAAAGGGCCAAATTAGCCTCGACATCTACGAAGTTCTCCTGGCATTGCCTAGTCACGTACTCCTCCAAATCTACAATGACATCCTGATTATATCTCTTCAGTGTCGTCAGAATCTCTTCCACTTCGGCTGGCCGCTGTGCTGGCACACTTCCGATTGTGCTTTCAACCATTCTGTTTATTGTGTGTGATAAATTCCCGTTTATCCTTCTTTAGTCCTTCAAATATGAAAATGTAGAGAACAGTGAAGAGCGGAACAGTCAGTGTAGGCTCAGACCCTTAATTTTCGTTTCAGCAAGTGAGCGGAACTCCAACCTTCAGCACCGGATATCGCAATACTTCTGCTATTCAGTGACGACAACACTGTAACCCGATAAGCACGTTATTCGCTGCTTTATCTTCATTTTTCATGTATTTTTACCAGCTTCGCTTGCCAGCTCCACGCTTCTCACATTAATTTTCGTGCAATTTTTCACCTTTCTCCGGGTAACGAATGAGTAGACGGCTTTTTTTTTCTGCTAAAGTAATCAACAAATAGGCTCATCGCGCGAAATGCGGCAATCACAGCAACGTGCATAAACCTAAAAATCTCACTTTGGGCTCACGTAATCCGTAATTCGGATAAGATTCATATAAGCATTGTTATGGAGATATGAATAAAATGCTACACAGTCAACAGTAAAAAGCCACTTGAAGCCAATAACAAAATTTAATACATCTATTTCATATATTCTGCATATTAAGTCATACGCCCCTGTCAGCACTGCTAAAGCCAGCCGGCCATCATCAGGGTCTTCACATCTTTCAACTGCAACTCTCATGCAATGTTCCTGCATATCAATGCATCGCCCGTCTCATTTCCCATACTCCTTGTCCCAAACAACTCATACTAGCCGAACCTCGCGCAGTATTGAATGATTTTCTCTCTATCGCGTATTCCTATCGGTAACTCTTCCATTACGAATTTCGGCTCGTTCTAGCCACTATAATATCCTAATTAACCCTCAAACATCTCCTCAGATCCTGGCTGCCTGACATACCCAATTCTTGGACCGCAATTGAGGCTGTGTAGCTCCCTGATCGACACTCACTCTACACTGTATTCCCTCCCTTTAACCTGTCAACTATCCTTATCAGTCGTTCTATTTCACTAACTTCCTGACTTTTTTCCAGTCCCAATCTGATCAACCGGAACCACAAATCATCATCCACACTATCCACAATGGACCAGAGCCCCAGGCGCGGGCGCCGCACGAGCAGCGTGTCCCGTCCTCGGGGTAGACGTAGCAGCTCAACTTTCCGTCTTGCTATTGACTATTTAGACCCGGAACCACAGAATTCTGATGAAATGTTTGACGGACCCGCCATTGGCTCCGTCCCGTCTGCATATTCGAATTTCCACAGGGTACACCGAATTCGCTCTCACTCCCGTTCCTCGTCAGTCGGAAGCTCAAATTTCATGCCTCCATCACCGGCATTACTCCGCAGCCCTGACGTTTCCAGCCCAGCGGATGCCCTGCTTATTGGATCCCCGCCGGAGAAACCTTTCCTGCATCGGGCCAGTATCGATTCCTCGTTCCGCTTTTTTACTGCTGAGGAGATTGAAGAAGCCCAGGGCTCAAGTACTATTATAGACGAACCGGATCCTTATTTCTCGGATTACGATGACTACGGCTCGGATACGATGCCGTCTCGGCGCCACCATCCGCACCGCCGCGAGCGGCTGCTTTCTGCCGGGTCTTCCGCTCCGCTTATGGCATCCGACGCGAGATCGGCTAGTTTCCAGTCCACAGACAACGTTGACGGCTTTTCCGACGGTTCTCACACTTCCGCAGCCGCTTATAGTAAATTCTACCCGGATTTCCCCTGCCGAGCGACGCGGCAGCGCTTCTATTTAGCCGAGGAGGATTTGGTGATTGGAATTGCCGCGTTCCGCACCTCACGACTGCGCCACTTGCTTTACCTGCTTCTGTGCTGGTGTACACTTGGTGTGGCTTATCTGTTATTCCGATGGTTCCCGCGGTGGCGCATTGCGATGCGCGGCACACCGACGTCGCTGGCGGAGGCTGAGTGGGTTGTAATCGAGACGGAGCTCGGAGAACTGACGATAGCTGATGTTACCCGTAATTGGTATAATAGTATGTTTTCCTCGGTGTTTGCTTCGACTCTTGCCGAGCGGGATCCGTACGTAGAAGGAGACGACCGGCCTGGGAACTCCGAAGGAGGCGCATCGGGCGGAACTTCGGCTGGTTCGGCTGGTTTGGCTGGTTCTCCGGCGGGATCCTCCGTCAATTCGGCTTCTACTCCGGAATCCTCCGTACCTGCTACCCCAGGAGAACCATTTGATACCCTCCTCCCTGTACTTATCAGCTTTGAATACCGCCATTTCCGGTTCTTTTTTTCCCCGCCGGACGGGCTTTTCCGTACTAACCTTGACTGGACAGACCCGGCTTGGACTAGACGGCCGGCTATCCGCGCGGGTCTGTCGGAAACGCTGCACAAAGACAGAACTACTGTATTTGGTCAAAACGTAATTGACATTCAGCCCAAACCGATTGTTCAGCTGCTATTTGACGAACTGCTGCACCCTTTCTACGTCTTTCAACTGTTTTCCATCGTTCTATGGTCTCTTGACGAATATTACTACTATGCAGGGTGTATATTTGTTATATCCGTAGTCTCCGTAGGAAATACGCTAGTGGAAACTCGTCAGACGCTTGCCAGACTCCGTGAGCTGGCTCGGCACGTGTGCGAAGTTCGTATATGGCGTAACGGATTCTGGAAAGTCGCACCCTCGGCTGAGCTAGTGCCCGGAGACGTTTTCGAGCTGTCTGATCCGGCATTAACAGTACTGCCCTGCGATTGTGTGCTCATTGCCGGGGACTGTATTCTGAACGAGAGTATGCTTACGGGGGAATCTGTGCCGGTATCTAAAGTTCCTGCGGCTCAAGACGAGCTTGAGCTGCTTGTGGCTGAGTCATCTGGGCCGGATGTTCCGCCGGCGCTGGCTCGGTGTTTCTTGTTTGCCGGTACGCGGCTTATCCGAGTACGGAAGTTACACGACGAGCCTGCTATGGCCATGGTAGTTCGCACGGGTTTTGCTACGACGAAGGGATCTTTGATTCGATCAATGCTGTTCCCGAAACCTATGGGGTTCAAATTCTACAGAGACTCTTTTAAGTATATCGCTGCAATGGCTGGTGTGGCTGCCGTAGGGTTTGTCGTTTCCACAGTAAATTTCATCCGTATGGGGTTGCCAACTAGCGTAATTGTATTCCGAGCCTTAGATATTGTCACTATAGTTGTGCCACCGGCTTTGCCTGCTACACTGACGATCGGGACGAATTTTGCTTTGTCGCGGCTTCGGAAGAAACAGGTGTTTTGTATCTCGCCGAATCGCGTCAACGTGGGCGGGAAACTCGACGTGCTGTGCTTTGATAAGACTGGAACGCTTACAGAGGACGGATTGGACGTTCTGGGTGTTCACACGGTCCGCTGCAGTGGGAACCAGGGGAAAAATAGCAAAGACGCAACTGATGGACCTGCTAGCTCTGAATCTCGGTTGGAATTCTCTCCGTTGATTCGTTCCGCTACAGATTTGTACCCTGGGAAGGAGTTGCCGACAGAACTTGCCAGCTCGGCTTGCTCGGCTGCCAGCGGGAACTCCGGAGCGGCAATGATCGCTGCGATGGCCACGTGCCATTCCTTGCGGATAGTCGACGCAGAACTTGTCGGTGACCCGTTGGACTTCAAAATGTTTGAATTCTCCGGTTGGCAATATTCTGAGGACGGCGGGAATGGCTCTGGTAGTTCCATTACCCCTCCGCTGGCCTGGCCGGGCATCGACACTTCTGAAATGGACGCCGCGAGTGCAGCAAATCATCTTGGAGTACTGCGGAGCTTTGATTTTGTCCCCGCTCTGCGGCGCATGTCTGTAGTAGTAAAGCCGAAATCCTCTTCTGCTGCCGCTGTGTTTGTAAAAGGTGCTCCGGAAGTCATGCGAGATATCTGCAAGCCGGAGTCGCTCCCGGCTGATTTCTCGGCTTTGCTGCATCGCTATACCCATGCTGGGTTCCGAGTGATAGCCTGTGCGACGAAATCTCTGAGCTCAGCGTCCTGGCTGTCTATTCAGAAACTTCCCCGAGAAGAGATCGAATCCGGGTTGGAATTCGCAGGGTTGATCGTATTTGAGAACAAATTAAAGCCTTCTTCCGCCCCAGTGCTTGCCGAACTACACAGAGCACACATTCGTACGATTATGTGTACTGGGGATAACGTATTTACTGCTGTATCTGTAGCTCGGGAATGCGGGTTAGTCGGAGCGGCAACTAGAGTGTATGTGCCGCGGATTCTGTCCGGGGCGACGCCATTTGGTACCCAAATACAGTGGGAGAATGTCCAGGACGTGTCGGATACTCTGGATGCCGAGACTTTGACGCCGAGGAGACCTGCTGGAGGCGCAGGAGCTGACAACAGTAGCTCGGCTAGGGAAACATCTAGCTTTACCGGCAGCTCTGCGGCCCGGGCGGAGCCTGATTTCACGCTGGCAGTCACAGGTGACGTCTTCCGCAGTCTCGTCACAGAAGCGGCGGACCCTACGCTGAGCCTCGTGCTGTTGCGCTCATCCGTGTATGCCCGTATGTCCCCTGACGAGAAGCACGAGCTTGTAGAACGTCTGCAAGCGCTGGATTACACTGTCGGGTTCTGTGGAGACGGAGCTAACGATTGTGGAGCTCTCAAGGCGGCTGATGTCGGAATTTCTCTATCCGAGGCCGAAGCGTCTGTGGCTGCTCCTTTTACTTCAAGGGTATTTGATATCAGCTGTGTGCTGCACGTCATGCAGGAAGGACGGGCCGCTTTGGTCACTTCTTTCTCGTGTTTCAAGTACATGTCGCTGTACTCTGCCATTCAGTTTGCCTCGGTTTCCATTTTGTACTCCCGTGGGTCCAATCTCGGGGATTTACAGTTTCTGTGGATTGATTTATTTCTTATTTTGCCACTTGCTGCAGTTATGGCTTGGGCTCGGCCGTTCCCGCAGCTGGCCGTGAAGCGGCCAACGGCTAATTTAGTGTCTCCGAAAGTTTTGCTTCCGCTTCTGCTGCAAATTGCAGTTTTGGTGTTGTTCCAAGTGGCTGTGTGGCGATTAGTGGCGCAGCAGCCATGGTATGAACGGCCAATACCCGGCGGCGATGATGAAGTGGCGTCGTCGGACAATTCGGCGTTGTTTGTATTTGGTAATTTCCAGTATATCTTCATTGCCGTGGTTCTGTCAGTGGGCCCGCCGTACCGTGAGCCTGTGGCGCAGAATCGCCCATTTGTAGCCACATTGGTTGCCACTACCGTAGCATGCGTAGGAATAATGGCACTATCACCGGACAGCGGGCTCGGCAGTTTGCTTGACTTGTCGTATCTGTCTTGGGATTTTGATGTGATGGTCCTGCTGCTTGCAGCAGTCAATTTCGCTGTATGCTGGTGGGGTGAAAAGAGAGTTTTCCCTGCTGTAGCAGCTGCAGTGAAGAAAATGGCTTACTATGTTCTTTACGGGACCAGCAGCCGGCCCAGCAAGAAGATGTTTAAAAGGGTGTTGCAGTTGAGTGGGGAAAAAGTGTAGTGGGTATGTAAGACGGATGAGTTAAAAAAAGAAAGAAAATAGAGACCGGGATGTGGAAATCAGATGGTTTACTGGTTGCATTCATGGAACTCAGCAAAAGGTGGTGGTAGACAGAAGTGCAGAAAGGATTATGGGGGGCTGAAGCTGTATTACCTGGTTTTATCAATTGCCTGTTTTGTTACTTTCATGATAGATACAAGTTGAGTTAGTAGCCACAGTTTTCTATATCCCTGACGAGTTACTTTAAATACATGGGACAGTAATAGTGGCACTCATAGATCAAAGTGCTGGTTCTATTACGAGAGAATCAATACTGGGCGGCATACAATTGAAAAGCCAGCAGGATCTCAGTTATGGGTTTCATAGGAGATGATGAACAAGACATCTAAATTGTCATAATCATAGCTTTTCATCTCCTGTTCATCATCAGTGTAGCCTTGACATACAGTGTAATCTATATTTCTTCCAGCTGAGCTGGGATTATAAATAATTACAGCCAACAACGGTGACGCTTGTATTCACCATCCCCGTTTCCAGATTATCACTGCATACTTCTTCTGTATACTTATTCTGCTCCCCCGTGAATACTATGTAGTCTACGTAATAAAACGCCGATAGAGTTACAATTCTTCCTTCTGAATTATCTTTATTTTATAAAATACAAGAGTATATGTAGTTAATCCCACTATGCTGTTATTCTACGCGCTACTGGTCAGTTGGCTGGGTTTCCCTGTTTGCCGAGAAGTCCACTGCTGGTTGTTTGCCTCCCTGAGACGGCCCTGAGCTCTCGCTGGCTTCTTTCATCTCGTCAGCTTTCGCTACAGCTGCCGTCAGAGCCTCAGCAGCTGCCCGAGCTTCGGCAGCACGCGCCTCAGCCCGCACCCGCGACGGCAAAGGCTCGTCCTCGGCCAGCGGAGGTTCGCCACGGAATTTCCGAATCTGATTCACCACTAATCGTTCCAGAATATTAGCATCTTCGTAAACGCGGGATCCTTCTTCGTTATAAATACGAGCGTTACTGAACATGAGCTCGAAATCGGCCATTACTTCATCCAAACTCGAATACTGCTGTCCAATCATCTTCTTCCGCACAGTATCGCAAGCTATAGGTTCCTTAATGAGAATATAGTAGTCCGGATAGATCCGTTTTGGCGGTTTTACCATAAATAGCTCAGACAATACTCTCCCGTCGTCCATTGTGTAGTTGACAACCATATTGTAGATCTCACGGATCTGCCGTTGCAGTTCCTCGCGTGCTTCGTCGGGCTCTCCTGTGGCGTCCCGTGTAGCACTGCGCCGGCTACCACTGCGTGCCCCTCTCGTCTGGCCACGACTCCGTTTCCCTCGCCCCGCTGTACTGCGAGCCCGCTTGGACTTCGGCTCTTCCGAATCGTCAATAAAATCATCTGGACGCTCAGATCCTGATCGAGACCCGTCTCCGCCTGTTTCCCGTTTAGGAGTGTGGCTTCGTTTACGACGGCCTCGTCTCCCAGGTGCTACTGGTGCTGTATTTGATCCTACGCTATCGTCGGACTCTGCTCCGCTGTCCCGTCCGGTGTACTCGTCTGTCTCGGCCCGCCGTTGACGATTCCGCTGCCGTTTCTCTAGCCGAGCACGTTTCCGAGCTATAGCGTCCTCTACGGAATCCTCGTCGTTGTCTATCGCTTCTAGCCACTGCTCCTCGGTAAGAACCTCGTCGTAATGGACTACTTTGCGGTCCCGTGTCCCGCGCCCGTATACTTCCTCTTCGGGTTCCATCATAAGCTCCTCTACGACTTCGTCTCGGTACACATCGGGCAGTTCGTCTTCGCCAAAGAGCCTATCATGAGCTTTGCCCTTCCCATAGGGGCTAGTACGGATTCTTTCCTCGTCTATAGCTCTGAAGACTCGTTTTTCATGCTCGTCTCTGGCTAGAATCTCGTTGAGTTCTTCGTCGTCTAAATTCTCGTCGTCGACGTCTCTGCCGCGGCGATCCATTTCAGCTTCAAGTAGAGACCTTAGGAACGCTTCCTGTTCTTCTGGGGTACTTTTATTATCAAACTTACCTGCTTGAATAACTTTCCCGTCTATATCGAGCTTTTGATGTGCTCTTTCCAAGATCTTCTCTTCAAAGGAGTCTTCAGTGATGAGCCGCAAAATTCGTACTTCCTTTGTTTGACCAATTCTGTGCGCCCGATCCTGAGCCTGCAAATCCTGATGCGGATTCCAATCTGTGTCAAAAATGATTACTGTATCTGCTGTTTGCAGGTTCAGTCCAAGCCCACCTGCTCGCGTGGACAGCAGGAAGGCAAAGTAATCCGAATCTGGAGCGTTGAATATCTTAAGCAGCTTTGTTCGGTCGTCAGCTGATGTGGAACCGTCAAGCCGTAGATATTTCATTTGCCTGGATCTGAGGAAATCCTCCATGATATCCATTACTTGAGTCATTTGGAAGAACAGCAAAATACGATGTCCTGTGGCTTTAAATTTGGGTAAAATTCGGTCTAAAAGCTCGAATTTACCCGCTACACGCCACAGGAGATCGTTAGTCGTCCGAGAGGGATTCACAGCGTCTTCTACTTCGTCAAATACAAACGGATGATTACAGATTTTACGAAGTTGCATCACTTTGTTGTTCAGGCCTTTCAGACCTTTCTGTACAGGTTTACTAGGTTTACCGTCTTCGTCTCCAGCTTCAGTTCCTGGCACTCGAGCAATCACAAAATGATACTTCAGCATATACTCGTACATCTTCTGTTGTAAAGCTGACATCTTACACTTGATTACTTTCTCCACTTTGTCCGGCAGATCCTTTTCGACGTCTTTCTTCAATCGTCTGAGCAGGAAAGGACGCAGAACCTTGTGCAGGCGACGGATAATCAGCAGAGTCTCTTCTTCCGACAAGTCTATTTTATCCTGTCCACCAGTATTGGCAAAGGGAGTATTGAACCATTCGTCAAAGGACTTCACGGAATTGAAAATCTTGGGTAGCACGAAATTCAGCAGAGCCCAAAGCTCAGGCAACGAATTTTGCAAAGGAGTACCGGTGAGAATAAGCCGATAGTCGGATCTGTAGTGCTGTTGTAACGTGATACTCAGTTTCGACTGCGCATTCTTCAAACGATGACCTTCGTCCATAATCATATATACCCATTTGATCCTGCCCAAGAGTCCCTTGTCCTTTATGATATATTCAAAAGTTGTCAATAGAACTTGAAAGTTCCCTGCTTTTATATCTTCATGGTACGCTTTCCTGGTATTTGGTGGTCCTTTATATGCGATTTTCTTTACTGAAGGTGCCCACTTCTCAAATTCCGAGTTCCAGTTAGTCAGAGTCGACAGGGGAACAATAATAAGGAACGGACCAGAAATGTGCTTCTTTTCAATCAAATACGTAATCAGAGATATTGTTTGAATAGTCTTACCAAGACCCATCTCATCTGCCAGAATACCATTCAGATTATTATTAAACAGAGAAATCATCCACTGTAAACCCTTCAATTGATACTCTTTCAGCTTGCCTCCTACAAGTATACTCGGTTGTTCCGTTACTGGCTCGCGAATACGGTGGGCTACAGCGTAGTAATCTACTTTACCTGCATCTTCTTCGTCAGAATCTTCCATACCAGCCTGTGCTTCTGCCTGTTTCACAGCTACTGCCTGGCTTTTACTCTCACGTTGCTGGTCTCTTACTGCTTCTGTCAGCGACCCGAGGAACGCGTTTGTCTGTTTCAAAAGATGGGTAATACGAGTATCTTTCGTCTGATCCAGCAGTTTAATGTACGCTTCCTCGTCGTTGGCTTTCAAAGCCTGCAAACGCTGCTTAGCCGTGCGTTCCAGCCGTTTCTGTTCTTCACGTTCCGTAGCCCCGTGGAAAGCTTGAACAGCTTTACCCAGCCGACTCCGTTTGCCGCGCAGCAGTCGTCCAGACGATAACACTTCCTCGGCTTTATGCGCTGAATTCGTGAGAAATCGGTGTTTCATTTCCGCTTCTCGCCGCTGCAGTTCCTGCTGTTGCGCCAGGTACAATTCAGCAGCTACTGTGGCATCTGCTAATGTGAGTTTCCGCATCTTCGTCATGAAATTCGGGTGCATTTCCGAAATCAGTGAGTTGAAATGCCACACATCAGCCACCAGAGTTCCACGCAGCACTTTCTGGAATCTCAGAAGGTTCAGCGCTTTAGAAGCCATCACATCGTCAACGTCAGCATCGCCTAAAGGCAATTCCGAAGCGAAAATGTCTCCTACACCCCAAGCCAGTATCTCCTCATCTGAGAGACCTTCTAAATGCGCTGCGTAAACCTCAGCTTCCCGGTCATTCAACGCTTTCCGTGCTACGCCTTCTTCTATAATAATACAAGCTTCCCGCAGCTGTTTCATGCTCTGCACGTCTAATCCTAGCGGCAGCACGCTGGGGATGAAAGTACGTTGACTTTTACTGTGCAGATCACTATAAGAAACTCGAAACTCCTCTCGCCGCTTCTCTACAGGGAATAAGAAAGAATCTACAACTGCCAGTGGATCATCCGTATATACGAGATTGTCTGTGCCTGGAAATTGCGATTTTACGTCTTCCAGATACCCTGGTGGGTGCGCAGGTAGAAATGGTACAGGGTACAGACCTGTTGGAGGAGGAGCCGTGGGCTCAGCCAGTTTTACGGTACCTGCTGGTTGGCCTGGTGTCCTATCTGGTGCTGGGGGAGTCTCAGTTCTCCGTTTTACTGGTTGTTTCCGCCCTCTGACTGCTTTCTGTTTCCCACCGGAGGTTCCAGGCGCCGTTTGGCCCGGCGTTGGCGGTTTTACGCCGCCTGCTAACGGCGACGAAGCCGACATCCCGTTCAGCATCGGCTGCGCCCCTGTCGGCGACGGCACTGCCGAGCCTGGAGACATCCGAGCCATCGGATCAGCCGCAGAACCAGGAGGCGGGCCTTGTACACCAGCAACGGAACCAGCCACGGAACCGGCAACGGAGCCCGGAACGGAGCCTGGGACGGAGCCTGGGCCGGCCTGTCTCTGCAGGAGCATCCGCTGGTGCAAAGCCGGGTCGAAAAACTTGATTCTTTCGTTGAATAACACGTTTTGCATCTCAGTAGGGACTACTTGGTTCTTCACTAATGCTTTGAACGCTGTGACCTGGCATTTAAGGTAAGCAAACTGCTGTGGAGTGAAAGGCGCGATAGTCGGTGGCAGCGACCCGCCTGGGCCATTAGGATTAGGGCCATTAGGGCCATTAGAACCGTTAGGCCCGTTAGGCCCGTTAGGCCCGGTAGGACCACTGGAACCGTTAATACCAGTTACAGGGGTTGCGCCGGGCATTCCGCTCATCATTCCTGGCATGGTAGGACCCATAGGGCCTTTCTGGGTCATTTGCTGCTGCTGCTGCTGCTGCTGTTGTTGCTGTTGTTGCTGCTGTTGCTGCTGTTGCTGTTGCTGTTCTTTCTGTTGTTCTTGTTGAAGTTGTTGTTGCTGCTGTTGTTGACGGGACATCATAGCTACGTTTCTACTACTAAAAGACGGGCTGTTACTTGCCATATACTGTTGAGCCTGATCAGTGGGTTTATGAGACTGCGAATCAGGTTTCTGTTCCATTTGCTGCTCACGCTGTTTCTGTTCAAACTGCTGTTTCTGCTGTTGCAACTGAGTGAGCTGTTTAGTGCGAAGTTGGTGTCTCTGCAGCAACGAAGTGAGCTCGTTGTATTCAGGGTTTGATACTACGTTCTGGCCTAACTGAGTTTTCAACTGATGCCACCGTTGGATAGTACGAATGAGATCTTCTTTAGAATTGAATACCGGTGGTTGCAGAGGTGGAGCGGCCCTCGGGGCCTGTGCGCCAGGGTTCGGATTAGGATTTGAATTCGGGTTTGAATTCGGGTTTGAATTCGGGTTCGGGTTGAACCCCATACTGCCGTAGAGCATTTGGTTCTGATTAGGAGTTGCCATTGTAGTTTAAATTCCTTAAATTCTTCAGAATCCTTGAGTTCCTTGAGTTCCTTAAAACTACTCCCTAGGATATCCCAAAGTGGACCAAAAAACTGGTACGGCAAGGCTGCCAGCTTGGCTTGCAAAGCAGCTATAAAAAGCCCCGAGCCTGCCTCGTTTACGAGTTGGAATTATAATTACACGTTAGACCACCTTATGATGATTACAGGGTCCATACACTATAGAGACTATGGAAGAGTTCAAGGAGGCACAACAGTCAGAAGAAGAGCACTGCGGTTGTCTATATGCTGTGCTGTAATGTGCTGTAGTGTGCTGTATTGGTAGTGTAGATAATTTTGTTCTACTGAGTGAATTGGGGGTTTATTAGGGGGTCTCTAAACACGTTTCCGAACGAGACGCGGCGTGTCTCTGTTTAGCCGTCTATGAGATGATAGACGAAGTTGAATGAGATGAAATTCGCGGGATGTGGATTTTTGCACCTTTGCACCTGATGAGATAAGGTTTGGGATATGCGAGTTGTATGCATTGTATGCAGGCGGGTGCAGGAGAGTGCAAGAGAGGAAGGTATAGCGTGTAGTGAGATGTGATGGGAGTTGAAGAGAAGGAGAAGAGGGAAGAGGGAAGAGGGAGGAAGAAATGGGAGGAAGAAGGTAAGAAAAGAGGAAGGGAAGAAGGGCGAGAAATATGATGGAGAATGGGTGGATGAAGAGGGCAAGTAGAGGATTTGAAGAATTGGGCAGAAATAAGACAGAAGGACTGAAAGACGGAAAGACTGAAAGACGGAAAGACTGAAAGACGGAAAGACTGAAAGACGGAAAGACGGAAAGACAATACAGATATAACAATCAATACGTTATTTTATTTAATATAATAGTGATCAAAATTGTATGCTGTGGATGCTATAAAGTAGAGGAGAAATGCACAAATTGCAACTGAATTGACAGGTTGTGAAATCCATCCAGTGCAACACTCTATGTAGATGATGATGATGATGAATAGTTCTGCGCTGATTGTATGCTTTAATGGCCCTGCTCTGATGGCCAATGTGATTCATGACAAGGCAGAACAGTAGATACTAGTAGAATGTGTGGTATTCTTTGTTCCAGAATCGCTGAACAATCGCAGGTTCTGCGTCTCATAATATGATACAGTTTTCTCCCAGTGAGGGTAACAGATGACCCTCAAAAGTAAACCAGAAACCTCAAGTTAAGCAACTTGCGTCAACTGCGGTGAATTATCTGTCAAAAACCCAAAAATTGTCTATTGTCTAACCTCACAGCCATGTGAAGGATATGCGAACGATTGAATAGGTAAAACACCACCAGTGTAATTCTCTAAACCGACTTTCTCAGTAGATCAGAGTAAAATATCAATATGAACAGAGCAACAAAACTCCTGCTGAGATTCCGTGGCATTTAGGCCGAGAATTTTTGCTGCAATTACGGAGAAGATCGTTTTACGCCCCTTTCTTCCTTATTTTCCTGGTCCTTGAACCTCATCTATACCGAAAATCTGGATTCACAGTCTTTGAAGAATCAAATTTATGAATCTCAAAGGAATACCCGTCTTGCAAGGGCTCAAAAATATTACCTTATTCAGTATGAATCAAAAATGAGGTCTACTGTTCAGTAGCTTCCTAGTATCTTCTTCAGATACTCAAATGACATATCAATCATTGCAACTCTGCAGTGAATCCTCCTTTCAAAGATTATATGTATAATGGGGATCAAAAATGTTCATGAGAATGTAAGAAAAAAAGGAACTGTTCAGCTATTCCTTTTCTTTTTCAATAGCTTCTTCAAAATTTCATCAGCGCTGGATTCAGCAGCTTTCCGTTTCAGCTTCTTACTTTTCCTACTCTTCTGAAGGTCGCTTTTTTCTCTCCCTCTATCTTTCTTACTCTTTTCCTTCAACTTATCTTTGCTCTGCGAGCTCCTTATCGTTACTGTCTCAGATTTCATCAGTTTCTCATCCACAGTTCCTCTGAGCCCTTCACCTTTGACAAACCACGAATAGAGACCTGTCAGCTCCTTCCTCACCTCCCGTTCAACTTCGCTGGCCTGTTTGCTCGTCACTTCTACGCCACTTGCCCCTCCGCTGGAGACTTCAAGCCCCTTCAGTTGTACGTCAAATACTTTCTCCCACCATACTTCGTGCAGATCACTATCATGGCCAAGTCCCTTTGTATCTTTCTTATGTTTCACCAACACAGGTTTCTTCAGCCCTCCTCTCTGCAAAGCCTCTCCTTGTTTCCATCCGTATGACTCGAGATACCGCACGGAATCCATGCGGTTCGGAGGGTTAACAGTTCCGTTCTCCATGATGCATGTGAACGAGCAGAGCAGTAAGAGCTACTCGACAGTCAGTGGTTCGCCTAAGCTACTAAAATGGGGCAGAGTGGAAACAGAAAATGCGGTGATATCTGTTTGCTCAAACTACATCGATCTGGACATGCAAATGACCCATATAACGTCTCCTCGAGCTTCTTCTTATCCTGCCATGCTGACTATTCACCTCTCATAGTATGTAAAATTTTACTACAGCTAAAAGAAAAATTTCACAGAATTTTTCAGATCACGTCATCGTAATTTATAGCCATAGGTCTCAACCTGTATGAGGAAGAGCATTATCAGTGAGTGAATTGAGCTTCTCCATCAAAGATCGGCTAGTCTGACAACGTATCTAATATCTACCACACTTTTCTAAGCTTCTTACCTTTTCTGTTGCACAGTTTGAGTACGAGAAAAACAACTTCTCTTGTCGTCTCATCCGTTCCTTCTCTCCCTCCCCAGCTTTACTTCAATTTCTCCACTCTCGCTGCTCACTCACTTCGCATCTCCTCTCGTGAGTATTTACCCTTTGCCCAATTTGGCTAACACTCATTTATCTTATAAGGCTTCGCAGTGCTTCTTTCTTCATAAATTATCAACTATTGCACGATATATCTATCATAGAGCAGTCAGCTTCGAGGAACCGTTCCTATTTTCTGTGTAGTTTTCAACTGTCAGCTTGTTTTTTCTCACTGGGCCGCGGATCCCCCGAAATCTTGTCTCCTTCATCTGGTTTCCCATTACTTCTCTATACATTCCTCACTATGGAACTCAACACTTTAGAGTCTAAAATGGCTCAGGTGTCAATTGAAAACATCGATCCAGCACGCATGAAGATGGCGCATTCTGGGAAACCAGTTTCGACTCTTGGAGCGTCCCTGAACCCTGGAAACAGGCCTTCCACAGCGCGAATGGTTCAGCGACCATCAGCAGTTCGTCAACCTTTGGTTCGGATCCCAAATGGTCAATACAAACAGCGGAATTCACCGGAGAAACCAACAGAAGGAGCCGCAGAACTTGCCGAAAGAATCCGCAAAAGTAACCCGCTCTCGGGGATCCCAGCTGGTACATTAAATGGAGCTCCACGGACTTACACGTTAGACGATTTCGAAGTTGGTAGGAAACTCGGTAAGGGTAAATTCGGCAAAGTGTACTGTGTGCGTGATAAGAAAACTGGATATGTGTGTGCTCTGAAAGTTATGGAGAAGAAAGAGCTTATTGAGTATAAAGTGGAGAAACAATTTCGAAGAGAAGTTGAGATACAAAGTAATCTACGTCATCCTAATATTCTGCGGCTTTACGGTCACTTCCATGATGCTAAACGTGTCTATCTTATCTTAGAATACGTAGTAAACGGTGAGCTGTATAGGTTATTGAAGAAGAAGCGTCGTTTCAGTGATCCACTAGCTTCCTACTTCATCTATCAAATGGCTTCTGCTTTGTCTCATTTACATAAGAAACATATCATACATAGGGACATTAAGCCAGAAAACATACTGCTTGGCTTTGATAATACTATAAAGATATCAGATTTTGGCTGGAGTGTCCACGCTCCGACCTCAAAACGATCAACTATGTGCGGAACTCTTGATTATCTTCCACCAGAGATGGTTGAAGCAAAAGATCACGACGATAAAGTGGATATCTGGTCCCTGGGTGTGCTGACGTACGAATTTCTTGTTGGAGCTCCACCATTCGAGGAAAGTGGGCACGCAGCAACTTATAAGCGAATTGCTAAAGTCGATTTGCGTATTCCAACATTTGTATCACCCGATGCCGCAGATCTCATCAGGAAGGTAAGTAAAAAAGTTACGTAGAACGTCGTATCATATTTATACAGTCATACTAACACGTTCCAGCTTCTCCAGCACGACCCTGATAAAAGATACCCGCTAGATCAGATCCCAAATCACCCGTGGATTGTGCGCAACAAACCCCTGTGGAATAAGCCAGAAAAGATGGTATAGCAGAAGGGTTAAAAGATGTACGACAGCTAACAGAGCAAAGAGCTACAGAGGTTTTTAGTTTTTTACACGGGGGGGTTTCAGGATTCAATATATGTAAGATTTTCAAAAGAGATTGGAGTTTTGCGATGGCGAGTTCCATAAGATATGTGCACTGTATGATCTCTTAATTTCATGCCATCCTAGTAAAACTGTCTAATACACACTATAGAAAATGACTTCTTCATGATCACCACCTTCTCATGTTCGTTCCTCTTGATATGCCTTGTTCTCGACTAATCAGGTCACCATTCATGTATTTGTATATCGTGCTCTCTACCTTCCAGGGTATAAATCTGTAAAGTCTTCCATCGCTGCCGTTGCTCCACCTTAAGGTGCAAACTATCTTCTTCTCTTATTTATCCTAATAACTATCGCCATTATCTAATCTTTTCTCACGATAACCAACCATTTATTCATTACTATAATATATACAAGAATGTTTTATGAGAGAGGAATACCCCGCTTGACAGCAGACGGGAGGCCCCGCAGCCATGATTTGTTCTCCTTCTTCGTAGTAAGCAGGAAAACACGGCCACGCGTCATCATCCTGCCTGTCCGGCCCACCCGGTGCACCAAATCCACTGCTGTGTGTGGAACGTCGTAAATAATAACATCCTTAACCCATCGGAAATTTATACCCCTCGACATGAGATCCGTCGTTACCAATACTTTCATTCTAATCTTTTCATCCGGTCCAGCGTACTTCAGGGTAGAGGTGAACTGAGCTACAATTTCTGCTCTTTCTTCCTCACCTGTGTGGCCAGTGAGTGCGTAAACTTCGTGGCCATAGCCTTCTAAATACTTCGCCATCTCCGGTACTCCGTCCACGTGGTTCATAAATACAATTACTCGCTTCTCGTAGCCTACATTCACTCCATCGTGGTAGATAGCATACAGGGCCTGTACAAGTCCCTTCTTCTTACTATTATTGTAAGGCTTCTGAGCGCAGTCTAAAATCTCAACAGAGATCCTTTTAGAGATTTTATGTAGTCTGGGAGTCGTGATATTTACAGCGTTAGGGAAATGCCGCGCCAGGGTCTTTTGGAAGTCTGCTGGGATAGTAGCGGAACAGAATATCAGATTCCGTAAATTCGGGCAATGCCTGATTCCTTTGAAAGTGACAGGAAACCACGATTCGTCCAGCAGCGTGTCAGCCTCGTCAATCACTAAATGCCTTATAGATGGAAAAGCTATACGCTTCTCGGGGAATCCTTTCTGCTTGTTATACAACATATCGAATCGTACTGGAGTAGTCACTAACACGTCTATCCGTTTCTGTAAATGTTCGTCACGGAACTCACGGAATTGCGTCTCCGTTTTCATATCTAGCGAGCAAACATGCAGCCCAGTAACTTCAGCTATCACTTCCAAAGTCTCCATAAGCTGCTGAGCCAAAACTGTAGTAGGAACTAGAATAACTGACCTTATAATAGGCGCAACAGCCATTCGGTCCCATCGGGGATTCTCCTCCATTTCTTGCAGCAACTGGTGTATCACGGGTGCCAGGTAAGCCCAGGTTTTCCCAGATCCCGTCTCAGCAGCTATCATGAACGTTTTGAGCTCATCGGCTACACTACGACGTCCTTGAATGAGTTTGATTGCAGCAGTCTGCACAGGGGTGGCATGAACTTCCTTTTCAGCGTCTTCTGCGGCCAAAGGATGAAACCGCGGTGAGTTCCGCTCAACATCTGTCCGCATAGCCGTCCGAACTGTTGGGAGAAGCTTTAAACTCTCTAGGGAGTCTCCTATAGCATTTACAAGTTTGCTGTTCTGAGCCCTCTCCCATGGAGGCACTTTAAACAGCCTGCCGCCCCGGCCAAAGCCATACGTGACACTCTGCGCCTCTTTCTCCATTTCCTTCTTTGTTTTGGCTTTCTTGAGCTTTTTCGCGTCTTCCCCTTCTACTGGTTTCAGCATTTTAACCCGGTGAACCCCCATAGGCTGTGGGGTTTCCACCTTAGCCCGGGGAGCAGCCGTCCCGCGCCTCCCCGGAGCGCGCCTGCTGAAATTCCGCACCTCTGCAACTCCGCCTGTGGCCCGGCAGACCGTCCGGGTGGAGATTCGGCCCCCAGAAGTCAATAAACTGCTCAGCATATGAAAGATGGCTGAGATAGAGAGAAAGAAAGGGCAGAGTCAAGTGATCTCGGGAAATTCCGCAAGATTCACGTTCGACGCTTCAAACAGCAAACTTCCCCACGCTAAACAGCAGTTATCCACCACTTTCTACGACTTTCAGGTAGTTATAATCTATAGAAACTGCTGATAATTCACATTTAATTCACCATAAATCTCACTATTCTTCACTTCATACTGGGAAAACTTTCCATATCGAGTGCTGTCGTTTACGCAGGGCGTGCTCACAGTTACAACAGACAGCTCAGCTCGCACGGCCACAGCCAGCCAAAGCTGGAACGAACTGAAAGACTGGAAAGCAGTGGATTTACAGGATCAGCAGTTTACTGGGCATATAAGCGCATACCAGGGCTTATCAGGGCATACCAAAGGAGCAATCAGTCATTCAGTTGCTTCCCGTTTGCATCATTTTGCAGCTTGAAGTTCCTGTAACGCAACGCAACGCAACTCACTATACTAATTCCAGCGTACCAGCTCAGCTGCCCAGACAGTTCAGCAATTCTAACGAATTGAGCATCCCTATTCAATTAATCAGCCTCAGGACAACGCTGAAGCGTTTATACGGCACTTCCTGTCCACTACATCCTTGCAATTCCACGAAATGTCGTCTAAAGCTTTACAGGATATATTTGAACAGCTCTCATTAGCCCCAGCACGGCCTGAGGCGAGCTTCCTCGATGCTATGCGTCAACTAAGCACTAATCCTACTCTGGCAAACCTCCAGTCTTTCCTCCGCATTGCCCTGGACCTGGAACAGTACGAAACTGCAGGGAAAGTACTGGATAGTGTGTCTCCTGAGATTGCCAATGCGTCTGCTGTTTTAGTACCAAAGGCTTATGTGTACTACAAGCTTGGAGCTCATGAGAAACTACGGGAACTGGTGAAAACTTCAGACGGGAATAGCCGTGGGTTGAGCCATATCTATGCCCAGGACCGGTACGGGGCTGGGGATTTTGCTGCGGCTATCAATGTGTACGAGAAACTTCTTACTACGCCTGCTCAGATGGAGAATGAAGCTCAAGATTTAGCTGTGAATGAGTTATCACTTATTTCTGAGTATATATTGTCGTCTTCTGTTGATGTGTGCCCCTTAGAACGCAGATCTCAAGCTGCTAACGACAGTTATGACCGGTTTTTCAATGAGGCGATTCTTTCTTTTGCTCGGGGAAGTTTTAACGATGCTTTTGACCATTTGAATAAAGCTCAAACTATATGTGAGAGTTCTCTGCTGTCTCCAGAAGATATTAAGCAGGAACTCGTACCGATCCAGCTGCTCAAGGCGTATTTCCATCATGTTTTCAACCAGCCTGACGAAGCTGCTGTAGTTTTAAATGGAATTGATATTGATAGCGTATCCGATGCTGGATTGAAGGCAATCCTCATCAATAACAAGGCAGCTTTGAAGCCTGTAGCCAACCCGAATGTGCTTCTACGGCAGTTGCAGACTATCCCGCAGGAGAAAGTGATGGACCGGTTTATCTTTAGGCAGAAAAAACAGTATCAGTTTATTATTGACAGCTTAAAACTCGCTGCTGGCCGGCGATCGCGTCTATTTGCCGTCTTCAGTAAAGTAGGCGTAAATCAGGATGATCCTATACCGTATAAGATCCACGCTTTGAAGAAATACCTTGAAAAACACCCGGAGGGCTATGCTGATGCTTCCGTTGTACTGATTCTGGCTCAATTGTACATTCTAGCTGGGAAAAAATTGGCAGCTACGCTTGTTTTAGAGAGATACGTGCAGCAGAAGCAGTCAGATTTCAGCTACGGCGTCATTGGTGCTCTGGTAGCTCTTTACGATACACAGGGTCGTTCCCGGGTGTGTTTGCAGCTGCTAGAGAAAGTATACAGCAGTATGGAGGATACAATTGATCCTTATGCCACATCTCTGCTGTTAGAGATTGCCTATAGGTTTCTGCAGGAGAATTCTCCGACATATACGAGGATAGCAGGTGAAATATTTGTAAATTTGTTTGCCAAGACGAAATCGACTGCGGTGAAAGTCGGTGTGGCTGCTACAATTGACGAAGCCGAGTCTGGGATAAAGATGTCTGATCTGCTGGATGTGGACAGTTTAGTAGCTGACGTAGATGTAGAAGCTGTTTTGGCCGCCGGTGTGACACCTCTGTTGACCAAGAAGAGACCTGTAGAGAAGATGGAAGTGGAGAAGCCGAAGAAAGCGAGAAAGCTGTCAGCGAAGCGAACTCCGGCGAATTTTGAGCCAGGCAAGGCTGTGGACCCAGAAAGATGGTTACCGCTGAAAGACAGGAGTACCTACAGGCCCAAGAAGGGTAAGAAAGCTAAGAAGAATGAGACTCAGGGTGGGACAGCCGATAATACTACCGAGGTTGGGTATGAAGCCAAGGCCAGTCAGTCTAGCAGTAACAGCAGCAGCAATAAGAACAAAAAGAAGAAGAAGGGGAAGCGTTAGTGTGAGCTAAGTAAGTATTTGTAGATTGGTAATGCATGCATTTTCTATGTTAAATTATTATATGAGACTTTTTCCAGAATGTAGAATAGAATAGAATAGTGGGAAGATAATATAGGATAAGAATAAACGGATATGAACCCCAGTAACATATGACAAAACCAAGCAGCATCAATTGTGCAAATCTGCTTAGCTGATGATCGGCTTTTTGTATATCAAATCTAGTATCCTGGATCTGGAAAGCCTAGAGAACTACCATTTTTCATAATTCTACCATGTACTCTACAAGTTATACCGCCTTTCATGATTCCACCATCTACTCTACAAGCTATGAATCCATAATTTAACCCCAATAACTCATTTCCTGGCTAACTATACAAACAGCGTATCCTCTTCACGCAGGTACTCTCCAATATCACCCTGGCGGAATGCAACAATACCGTTAGGCTGCATATTCCTAACTTCCAGTGTACTCTTAGCACTCACGCCGAACCCCAGTGGTATGTCGTTCATGGAATAGATAACAACACCTGAATGTTCAGGAATATCGTCACTCATCTTGCCGATATGGGCCTTCAGCACATGGTTGCCGTACAGGAACGGCATCTCGCCGTTTTGCTTAATCCACACTTTATATCTAGCGTGTTTCGCGATATACTCTAATGCTGTTATGTGGAGTCTGAATTTTCCAGTCTTGGTGAACTTCCCAATGCACGTTCCCAGTGACATGAGATTCGGCCGAGCTACGGATGTGGCAAACCGAGCAACTTCCTCGCTGCAAGTAGTTAGTAACTGCTCCTTATAATTCCAAGGCTTCACTCGTAAATCACATCATATACTAACCTGACATAGTACACTCGATCTTTCTGCACTCTGAAGCAATGTGGCTCTGTGTTGTTGACCAAATAAGAGATGTTCCGGCCGATGTAGTTGGCCAGCTTCTCAAAGACCACTTTGGTCTCCTCTTCCGTTAAAAGTCTCATAGCGATGGAAAACGGAGCAGAGAATATATATATTCAGCTTCTTCCAAATTCAAATTCAACAGTGTTCCCTCTGCTCTGACTGTCTGAAATCCAACCAGAAATTAAACCACCCCAATTATCAAACAACCTCTCCTATAAACCCGAAATTTTCTCGGATTCCAAAGCGAAATTTCAATTAATACACCTCCATCTCCTCTCCCTCTCGTCAGTTCCCATAGTAAAGATTTTTTTCCCCCCGAAAAGTGAAACTTTCAACTGTCCCATCTCAGGGGGCCTCTACTCCTCTCTGCCTATTCTTGATGTCCCAAAACCCATCGTCCTGTATAGTGGAAAATATTTGTTCTCGAGGATCCTTAAGGCCTTTCAGCTCATCATTACAGCTATTCTACGGGCTGATTTCCTATTATAAACGACTTGCAAACCGCTCCTATCGTTTCTCTGTAATCACAGTTATATCCAGTTATTTTCCTGTGGCTTTTGAGGCTCTTCAGAAGACTCGATGTCCGAGGAACTCCAAGCTACTACGCTAGCTGAACTACAAGAGATCAGCAATGCAACTACTGACGCGACAATCAGCACTTCGGCTGCCAGCGATGGTCCCGAGGCTCCCACAGCTCCCACGGCTCCCAGGGCTGCCGCAGCTGCAACAGAAACGAGCGCTAAGCGCAGCTTTGATCGCAGAGGCAAAAAAGCCCAAAGGCAAGAGCAACAGGACTCCAAGAAAGTCAAAAGGGTGGCTCGAGACTATTCTGCAAACGATTGGTTGGTAATGACAATTTGAATACTGCGGAACCCCCCCCCCCCTGTCGTCGTACAATTTACTAACAGCATTATCAGGGTCCCGCCAGACGTGAAAGAAGAGCGTAGGCCTAAGCGTAAAGTAGCTGTGCTATTCGGTTACTGCGGTACAGGTTATCACGGTTTACAGGCCAATCCGCCTATGAAGACAATTGAGGGAGATTTGTTTGCAGCATTTGTTAAAGCCGGCGGCGTGTCGCAGAGTAATTCGGTTGACCCGAAGAAGGTGTCCTTTCAAAGAGCCGCTCGTACTGATAAAGGAGTTCATGCTGCTGGTAATTGTATATCATTAAAAATGATTGTAGAGGATGAAGATATTGTGGAGAAGATCAATGAGAATCTGCCGGATCAAATCCGTGTTTGGGGGATCATTCGTACAGCCAAGGGGTTTGAATCGCGTAAGTCTTGTAGTTCTAGAATGTATGAGTATCTCATTCCTAGTTATGCTTTCCTGCCACCTAATCCTGAGTCTATCTTAGCCAAGAAAGTCGCAGCAGCAAAGCAGGAGTTCCCCGGTCAGACCCGGGATGATCCTGAAGGAGAAGAGTGGTGGAAACGCGTGACAGCTGAGTTGGAATCCCAGGGACTGTCAGCTAATATGAAGGAACTGTACGAAGCTGAAGTAGCTTTAGAGGCCCCTGAGGGTTTTAAACAGAACGACGGCGGTGCTACAAAGGAGACGATCTCCAGAATCAGCCCTGAGCTGCAGGAGAAGATTCGACAAGCTAAACAGATTCAAAACGCGGCTCGTAGGGCTTATAGGATCACTCCTGAACGATTAGAACTTATTAGGAAAGCTTTTAAGATATATGAGGGGACACATCGGTTCCATAATTTCACAGTGCGTATGGAATCGAAAGATCCCAGCTGTATGCGAGTAATGAAGTCGTTAGTAGTATCAGATCCTAAGATTATAGCAGGAACTGAGTGGCTTTCTATTAAGATTCACGGTCAGTCTTTTATGCTGCATCAAATCCGTAAAATGGTTGGAATGGCCGCTCTCGTAGTACGCACGGGCTGCCCATTGGACCGAATCACAGAAGCTTTTGAGCCAAAGAGGATTAACGTACCCAAAGCTCCTAGTTTGGGTCTCCTTTTGGAGCAGCCAATCTACGATTCTTATAACCGGAAGCTCGTAGATCTTGGGCGTGATCCTATCTCATTTGATGCTTACGCGGAGCAGATGGAAGCTTTCAAATTCAAGCATATCTACGATAAGATCTACGATGAGGAAGCGAAACAGAATGTCTTCCATGGGTTCTTTGCATTTATAGACAGCTACAATGGTGATGGGTTCCTGGATTTCCTTACTGCTCGTGGAATGACTGATAACACAGTAGTAGCAGCGGATGAGAATGACAGCAGCGATGTCAATAGCGATAATGAAGGCTGAGTAAATAGTAAATAGTATAGCAGTTCTACGCTTTAATTATGTACTTTCTCATGAGTTATATATCATACACTTTCTCTTCCGTCGTAATAGCCAGTATACACGCCCCCAGTGCCCTAACTCTTTCTCTATAATACCATAAGCTGTCGGAACCCTTGCAGTTCCTCTTGGAAAGAGGCCCTCTCAGTTTCCAATGCTATAGTGAGATCTGCCTGTTCTTGTTTTACGAATTCCACTACGTCTAATGGAGTTTCAGTTTCCTCTTCTGCTTCCTCTGTTGTTTCTGGTGACCCTTCAGCTTTCGTTTCACCAGTTTTCTCAGCTTCTGCAGTTTCCTTGACTTCTCTGACTTTCCTGCGTCCCTTAGAATCACCAGAACTCGTCGGTCGCACGGATGGCAAGTCGTCGAGCCCTATTTTAGTAGTTGTGAGTACTCGAAGGTGCTGAGCTAATAGCTTATTACGTTCAGCTAAAGCTTCTGCCTCTTTGGCTAACTCTTTCGAGTGTTTCACTTCCTGAGCAGCCAAATACTCGTAGAATCTCATTGTCTTCTGTACAGATTCCAGTTGTTTCGTCAGTTTTGCCTGTTTCTCATTCTCCTCTATAGTTTTACTGCTTTCCTCTACCAGTATCTGAGAAGCTTCTGACATCTCCCGCAGACTGTGTTTCAGAGAATCGATCTGTGACTGCATTGATTTCACTAACTGATCCCTTTCCTCATTCGATACGTAATCTAAATTTACTTTTGCTTTCGTCTTAATCTTCTTAGCAGTGCTAGCATACCTTAAAGTCGATAATCCTTCCTCGTAGTCACAGGGGGATACACACGCTACTATTGCCGTCTTGCTATTACCTCCCAGGGACTCTTTCAACAGCCAGGTAAGTGCTGAATCTCTATATGGGATAACTTCACGACGTGCTGGCGACATCCTTTCGTCCCCTGATGTATTAGCCAGGATAGATATCACACGTCCCAGCGTAGAGAGTGATTTGTTGATATTAGAGCCCTCCCGAAGTCTTTTCCCTGAAGCTCCAGTCGCATTAGCTCTCTCAGATCCTGCTAAATCTACTAATCGTAAATGAGAGAGTTTCTCCTCTGTTACACCGCTAGCATCGTCTGAAAGCACTTGTTTAATGCTTACAGTGAACACAGCGTGACTACGGGATGAATAATCATTCATTTTAGTGCTGGCAGTCGTACGAACTCGCCCTCCTTCTCTCATGTATCGTGAGATATCGCTATATGAGGATACAGGAAATTCCGTTAAATTCTCTACAAAGGGGCCCTTAGCAGGATCTTCACGTATCCTGAGTTTCCGTCCAGATCCTCCCGATGATGCTAGCAAATCGATAACCTGCTCATTATAAATTTCAAAGTACGATACCTGAATTGATACATCTACTTGTTGAGCTTTCTCCATTACTGTACACTGTTGGAAAAGATCGTGACAAATCCGCGGGATGAGCCCATCGGCTTCCTGAACGGCAGATTCACATACGTTATCGGAACTTCCATTAGCGGTATTACCGTCGCCGTACCCCATCATTGTATACGATTTACCTGACCCTGTTTGGCCGTATGCTAAAATACAGGTATTATACCCTTGAAGTACATGTTCTAGTACCTCTTTGCCTACAACGTTATATACGGTTTCTTGGCTAGCAAAAGACGATTTACTGGTATCAGAGGAGTCGAAAGCCTGATCGAATGTGAACGTTTTGCTGTTCTTTGATGGCTCAGGTCCTTCAATTACTACAGTTTGATCTGTGGGCATTGAAATAACGGCTGGAGCGCCAGCAGCAACTTCGCGAGGGACCAGCGGCCGCATCCGCGTATAAACTTTCACTTCATTGCCTTTAATTTTCTTTGCCGTCATAGGACTTTCAATAGTCATTGACATTCGCAGTTTAGGCACTTTAGGAGTGCTCACTGTTTGGTCTTTCGGTCTCATTTCCAGTTATTATTGTTGTGGAGAGGTTTTAGAGTTGGAAATGCAGTATACTGACAGCTGCTGTGCAGCATAGACGCCTCCAGCAGACTCAGAAGGCTCAGAAGGCTCAGAAGGCTCAGTAAAAGCCTTCTTTTCTTAGAAACGCGAGATATATAAGGTAGATAAGCCAGTTATTTCTCAGCAAATACACGTCTGAGGTTCCAAGGGAAAAGCCAGTATACTTATAAATAGCAGTTGATTATTTGCCAAGGCGATAGGGGTTGAAAAAACGATCAAAATACCTGTTTTTTTACTGAATATTCAGTTATCGTCATCCCCGAGGAAGTTCAACTTCATCGAGTGCTTTATAACGCGTATGTTTACTGAGATCCATATATGGTTGTCAGTACTGGATATGGGACGGTGTGATTACGGAGACGATGTATGCTATTATATCCGAAAGTTTCATATTTTTGGCATGTATGTTTTCCGCATTTCTCCGTACTATGAGAAGGCGATGATGAGCTGAGAGAAGGAATAAAAGATATTAATGGGATATCTGAAGGTGTTTTTAGTATTAGTAATCGATTTCTACTTCTTTTAGAGACACTATTCTTACTATACTCCTCCATTATACGCCTCCCTTGAAGCCCAGCCCGTTAGCTATCTGACTGTACACCGCTGATCCTCGAATATGGCTCGGAAGAAATCAAAGAAAGTCCAAAGTGAGATTCTCGATCTCGTTTTACAGCATACTGAGACCGTGGCAGGTCTGAGCTTCATACAGGTTCCTTATATTACGGAGATCCTTTTAGGGCTGAAAGCTGATTTTGAGAATCCGCCTATGTGCGATGTACTGGCTGATTATGTTCTGGAGAATGCTGTCCCGCTATCTCAGTTGTACGACGAAGAAGGGGTGGAATTCAATGAGGATATGAGGGAGCAGTTTGAGGATACAGACGTTATTCTATTGGGGAAAGACGGGTCGGATATTGGGGCTGAAAAGCTGGTTAGAGTACTACGGGATATTCAGGAGAAGAGTAATGTAATTGAGGATGCTGTTGAATTATTTAGATTATTTCAAATACCTGCTGATGGGGTTATAACGAGGGAACGGCTGGTGAAGGCTTTGTATGAGACGAAATGTGATTTTGCTACGGGTTCGAATGATAAGCTTAATTCTCATATAGTTACGAATATGATGCGAGTAGCGAATGGGTTAGAACCTCTGTTAGATGGGGAGAGTGATGGTGTGAAAACTGAGGAATTGAAGGTGGATTTGAATTCCTTTGTTGATTTGATGCAGAATATAAGTAATCTGTGATGTATTGGGGTGTATTGGGGTGTATTTGGGTGTATTTGGGTGTATTTGGTATGTAATTAGGATGTTTGTAAGTTGAGCTCGGGTTAATGGGAAGCTAGGGGATCTGTAGAATTGTAGGATTGGATAATCATGGATTTATGGAATTGTGAGAACCTGAAGGTAGACGTCTTTCTCATTCCCGAAGCTCGGAGTACACAGCAGGCTGGGGTTGAGGTTCTGGAAAGACCGGTTTATGCTTTGGGATGCGAAGGATCAAATACAATGCCTCTTTTGACCGTCTCGGATCTTCAGGGGACTCAGAAACAGGATTCCCCGGCATTTGGAGAGGAAATAATCATGCTGGAATTGTGTGGGTCCTGAAGCCTGAGGTTTGGGGTTATTCTTGTAAGAATTAGTGGTATAAATGCTGTGGTTGATCTGTGAGGTTGTCAGGATAGTCAATGTGCGAGTAAGTCATGTACTTTGGATCGACGTGTCTGTCTGGTTCAGATTTGTAGTCTTAGGAGCCGTTCATCTTAAAGTAGCAGGATCGGTGGGATGATAGGTAATGGGAATTTTGGGATTTTGGGGAATGGAAAGGTTTGAACGTTTGTATGTGTATACAAAGATACGGTAAATATGGCTAAAAAAGTATCAATAATACGGGAAGTAATCTTAGAAAGTAGAAGTTTTCACTGCATTACTAGTTACATAAGACAAGTAGGCATCTCGTTGTATAACCCAAACAGTTCCTCACTCTAAATGATGTGCTTAGATCGGAAATAGTTTCTGAGGTAGAACAACTGCCACACGCCAAATCCAACTAAGGATAAGACGATTCCAATTGAGAAGTTACGCACACGTCGGTTTGTGCTTTCGTTTGTATTTCTCAGTCTAGCTTCTCTCGCTTTCAGGTACTGCAGCTCATTTACAATCTCATCAGTGAGTTCTTCGATACGGCGCAGTTCCCTTTCCGTGGGTTTGAGTCTGTCAGCAGCCTGAATAGCGTTCCAATCTCGAGCATTAGCGCCAATCTCAATCTCTAATTCAATGTCTCTGGAGAGTTTTCGGCCTCCTTTGTCTGTGAGAGTGTTAGTAGCTATTTGTAGTAATTTTTGCCATATTTCGGTATATTTCGGCCTCCTTCTCCAATGAGCAACTCCTTTATTACATACTTTCAGCAATGTTCTCTAAGCAGACATCAAACGCGGCATCCGCGTGCGAATTGAAAGCAACGCGAACAGATCCGGCAAAGTCCTGTACAAGTTAGTTTATATTCTTCATTGGAATAGCAGAAATCTCAATAATTCCATATTCCAGTATCAATATCAATATCTAAGACTCTCCACGCCTATATTCACCTACCTTCTTTTTCCTGTATTCATTGCCAATGCTGTCAACGATCTGTATGCAAAATAGGTTAGTTGATCCGTTCGTATTTCATATTCCTATAATAACCCATCAGCCACAACGTACGTAGAAATTAAGGACCTGTCCGTCGCCTACTTCGCCGCTGGATTTGATATTCACGACAACCAAAGTGCCCTTAGCAACAAAGTCACGAATGCACATTGGCGGTGATCCTTTAACTTGGGCTGGCAGTTCAAATTTCAGACCTTGAACTGCTGATACCAGGCAAAAGAACGCTACAAGCGTTGAAATGAAACCTGTGAACCTCATAGTGGCCTCCTAATGTATTGAATAAGTGAACTACGCGTCTCACACCTTTCTGGGTTATTCGGCTATCACTTTTCCTACGTTTCTACGCTTATAAGCTTATAGAATGTGATAAACCAGTCAATCGACACGTGTAAATGGTGACTTGAGGCTACAGAGGGTGAAATACTGAGATTCTTAGTAACTCTCTGACTTCTCCTTCCCACTGCTGTCTCTGTATATAGCTGTGCCCTTCTATTAACAAATTTTCACCCCCCAGGAATCGTGGAAAAGAACAAACGACTACCTTGCGGCCACATCTCCTTCCCGCATCGTTTCACGTATTTCGTGTCGGTGGGTTTGGCGTAATGAAAAATCCATTGCGCGTTTCGACTGAAGGAGGGACGCGTCTGCTGTTATGGGACGCGTCTTGTAAGGTTTATGGGTGTGGTGAGGGTGTAAATTGAGATTACGTCATCTGGATTGGGATATGATGAAAAATTAATCCCATTAAGGTGAGACGCGATGTGGATGTTTCAGAACGTGAAGAGAGGGAAAGAGCGATTGATTTATCGATGGAAGATAGGCGTAGTGTGGGCTGCTGGTTTCAGAAGTGCAGTAGGTTGTAGATATGAGAGAGTATTGATATATTTGAGTCTTTTTGGTGGTCTTTGGTACTCGAGATTTCTGCAAATTTGCCTGCCACGTGTGTGGCCCGTTACCGATAAGTTGAGCGAAAGGTCTTCAAAGTGACGATTGCTAACGTAGTGCGGAGAATGTCCGCAGGTTTTATCAGTTCGACGAATCTGGTGCAAATTCTTCGGCATCCTGATCCTAGCACGCGGATTGCTGTAGTGGATGTGCGGGATTATGACTATAAGGGAAGTCACATTCGTGGATCACTGCACTTCCCCTTCTGCTCTTTCGAAGCTCTGCTCCCAGAATTGTATAAGGAAGTTGCCGATAAAGATATTGTAGTATTCCACTGCATGTATTCACAAGAACGAGGACCCAGGAGTGCGGAAAGATACCTACGGTACCGAGACAATGTTGCTATGAAGTCTCAATACGATGACACTGTGATACCACCTAATGAGCATCAGAAAGTGTTTATTTTACAAGGTGGGTTTAAATCATTCAAGACTATCTGTAATGCTGACGGCGTTGATCTCTTGGATAAAATTAGGTGAATTAGGTGAATTTTCCTCCTTGGATAGCATAGCGAATGATTTGAAATTTTGTATAGTGAAAGTACTTCATGAACTTTTGGTCTTCTATACACAGCATAATATGATTACTAGATATACTATTTTTATTCTAAAGTCCGTCCCGCTTACCATCGAATAATTTCTTTTACTCTAATCTCCTCGGTACTAAAAATCCATAGTTTACTCGACTTTTAAATGAGGAAAATGCCCAGTCCAAGTACTGCAGAAACGATAGACATAAGCAGTGGTGTAGAAGAGTAGGGATTAGCGTATCCCTGACCCGGGGCAGCGTCCTCGCTGGTCTCTTCAGCTGCCTGACTGCTCGTAGCTGACGTTGTCTCTTTCGTAGAAGACGAAGAAGAACTAGAAGCTGAAGTACTACTAGAACTGTCAGAAGTGATTGTAGAGCTGTCAGAGCTGTCTTCGTCGTCTGAATCATCTGGATCTCCAAACTGAGTAGACGGCACATCCGTACCGAGTGGTTGCCCAGCTCCACTCACCATGTAAATGGAAGCCCGTTCAGGCAATGCCGGCAGATCGTCGTTCTTCACATCCCAGACGTCAGCCTCGTACGTGGGACATGCTTCCAGTGTACCAGTAGATGAGTACCCACCGTCACCACTTGGGTCGGTTGCTGCACTGTATGCTGAGGCCAAATTATCGAAATCAGCATTCGGCTCAGCTTTGTCGCCATCTATAGTCACCAGCCCGTACTTCGAACTTTCCTCAGAGTATTCGTACACCAATCCACCGGAGAAAACGCCAGTCATGAGCGTAGAATACAAGGTACCAATCTCTGTGAAAGGTCTGGCGCCTGGTACTTCATTACATCCGAATTCTGACAGGAAAATCGGTTTACTGTAACCTGCATAAGCCTGGACTTTCTCATTCCATCCTGAGCGAATGTAGGAAGACTGTCCGCACCACGAGTAATCATTTACGCCTAGCATATCAATAGTTGAGTTCTCCTCACCGCAGTTCAAGTAATCAGCGAGCAGGTACCTATTAGATGCCACATCAGCAGCTGAGTAACCTACGGGGATTTTACGAGGGGCCTGCTTGGAGATGTACTCCTTCATATCTCTTACTACTGCTTTCACTACTGGTGCTGTGAAAGTTGTATTCTCACTGTTTACTACCTCATTTGCTGCAAAGAATCCCAGCGTATTGGTGTAGTTGGCAAACACATCGATAGTAGAAAATACGTGCTGCAGATAAGCTGCATTATACGATTCGTAAGGCTGGATTCGGCTGATGGAGTTCTGAGGCGTATTCACATCTAGAATGAGGTATATACCTGCCTTGTCCAACAGACTCATGCACTCACTATGATCAGCAGAATTATCGACGGAGTAAACACGGATAGTGTTGAGCCCCAGTTTCTGGAAATACGGAACATCACGGCGGCATCCTTCGACGTCAGCCAGTGGATCTGTGAAGTTTGACTCTCCACCAGGCTGATAATCAACTCCACGAATATAGAATCGGTCACCAGTCTCAGAATTGAAGAAAGCGTTGCCTTTGACTTCTATCGGTGCCAGCGCAGCCACAGCCAGAGATACAAAGCCCGCAACCAGCAGGAGGATGTTCAGCTGAGTGAACTGCATTGTGCTGGGATATCTTATTGGAAAAGTATTCAGCAAATGAGCTGTAACCAGATTGAAAATCCCGTTAATCTGCTTACCAGCTTTATTACTAGTATTGTTAGCAAAGCCGAGTTTAGCAAAGTTGTAGGGAAGTTGTCAAAAGCGAGTGAAAACTTGAAGGTATTCTCTATATGAATTCTTTATTGAAATATGAGTATTGTAAGAGGATCAAATGAGATCAAATGGGTGTTGTTGTTTACTTCGTTTGTCTGGAAATTTGAAAAACTGTGGTGGATTAGGTTGAGAGTGTGTTTCCCGATGCGTAAATAGAGTTGGGGCCGAAATGTTTAAATCTCTGGCTAGAATCGTGAGGAATTCAGAAGGAGACTCATTGGGCACCTGGGTTCGGGCTGGAACTTTTGGTTGTATTGGGGGAGTCTTTGGAGGTATCGGTGAGTCGAAGATTGTCGGAGAGATTTGACGGTTTCTCCTGGGGAAGCGATGGAATGTGGGCAGTTGATATTGCAAAGCCGAGGGAAGTACCGGAGAAATTCTATTATTAGCAGCGCCAAGTTAGCGAGACAATGTCTAAACTCTAATAGGCTGAAAAAGAGCAGGGAGAAGGCAAGGAAAACAAAAGAACAAGGGAAAAGCGTTTCTTGGAAGGTATCCATTGGAACAAGTATCCAAATGTTTGGGCTTTAATTGTTGTATTTTCTGCAGGTCCATTTTGCTGAGCACTGTTCCCAGATCGCATATCATTCTTAGTCTCTTACACTGGGATGTGCTCGAGAAGTGCTCTAGTGAGGTGCGCACTGTAACTCAAAATGAGCTACTTCTTACTTTTTCGGGATATACAGTTAGAGTTAATGCATTTTTCCAGCACCTCGGGAACTTTACGCCGAGACTTCCGAACCGAAGACGTAATGGATGAGAGTGAAAAACGATGTCGCAATGTCTATTGTGCTGTAATTATGTGTTTTATATAGTCATTTTACGTGAAATATAATAAATTCGCGCCAGATCAGCGATCGAGAAAAGGCAATGTGGTAGTCGTGGATCATCTCGACAAGACTCCTAGCATACTTTGATAGCACAGAGGGGAGTCTTGGACCTGCAACCATGCAAACAACGACATCGCAAGCAGAATAATCCGTTCCAAAGATGAATAGTTAGTAGAAAATGCTGTTGTTGACGTAATAATGAACTACTCGGCTGTCTCTGCTTCATTCGCCAACTCGGGTTGACTTTCAATCTCCTCTTGCATTGGCTCGGTCTCATCCTGGGTCTCCACACGAATTTCGGAGGCTTCCCAAGCTTCCGATGAGATAGAAGCGTTTACCTTGTCTGGTTCATTGGTTGTTGCTTCCATCTCTTCGTCTTGGACCTCTACTGTCTCGGGTTTCAGACTATCTCCGGCTTCGGGTTCCGCTTCTTCGTGTTCCACTACACCAGACTCTGAATCGGTGATTTTGGTGACTTCCTCGGAGATATTAGTAGTTTCAGCCAAGTGGTCTTCTGAAGAGGGATCTGAAGTCTCCGCTGATGCATTTTGCCTGTCAAGATCTTCCTGTTCTACTGCGGGTTTCTCTTGTGCAACCTGCGGGGAGTCTGCTAAAATAGAACTGTCAGAGACATTAGATGGTATATGAGTCTCAGTATTGTCCTCTGTTTGTATAGAACCCATAGTTTCTACTCGCTCTTGATCTTTACTGGTCAAACTGTTCTCTTCCTTCTCTTCCTTCTCTTCCTTCTCTTCCTTCTCTTCCTTCTCTTCCTTCTCTTCCTTCTCTTCCTTCTCTTCCTTCTCTTCCTTCTCTTCCTTCTCTTCCTTCTCTTCCTTCTCTTCCTTCTCTTCCTTCTCTTCCTTCTCTTCCTTCTCTTCCTTCTCTTCCTTCTCTTCCTTCTCTTCCTTCTCTTCCTTCTCTTCCTTCTCCTCATCACCTACTGCACTCACAGCTTCTGCTTCCATAAATCGAACTGTCTCCATGTATCCCTTATGAGTAAAACTCCACCCCAATCCAGTAGATACCTCAAATCGAGCAATGACTTTCGTAGCATCTTTCGGGAGCTTCCGTTTAGGCCCTCTAGCTCTCCCCTTCCGGATATCTGACTTCGGCTTCAACCCCGAATCTTCATCCTCCTCTGCCTCAGCTGACTGAGCTACAATCTTCATACCAGCTGGTAAAGGCATTCCAGGAATGGGAAACGGCATTGCCATATCAGGGAGACCATTTCGAAAGCTGCTAGGTTTCCTATGTGAAACTGGGACTTCCCGGTCATTATTACTGTTGCTTTCACTATCTTCTGTTCCATTTTTCGTCTGATGATTCGCCGCAACTGGTGGGGCCATCTGCTGTTGAGCTTGGAAGAGCTGCTGCTGAAACATGGAAATCTTAGAGGAGATTTTCGAAGGTTTCGGTGGTCTTACTGGTACCTGTGGCTTTGGTTTCGTCTTTGGCTTCTCTGGCACTGCCACTGTTTCCTCTGTGGTATCCTTTTTCTCCATTGACTGCACCGATGCTTCAGTTGATGCAGTGTTCTCTGAATCAGAAGATTGCACGACTATCTGCTTGGGTGGCTCTACTGTGACTGTGTTTGCCTGGGGGACAACGTCTTTTGACTCTGACGGCTCGGCGCTTGGACTTCTTTTGGGTCTGTGCGAAGGCCGAGCCGGGATTTTAGGTCTGCGGGGCACAACAGGAACATGTTTTGCATGTGGTGGTACGGGACTGTTAGGTGAGTCGACCGCAGCCTTTGTAGGCTGTGGAAGCTCTTTGTTTTCCGAACAGACTTCAGGTTGATTGTGTTTTGTATCCTTTCCAATTTCTATATTTGCCTCTTCTGGTTCCGCTTTCTTCTCGACTTCAATTCCCTGCTTGCTTTCCTCGGTGATTTCTACTTTATTTTCCTCCTTGGACTCCTCCTTGGACTCCTCCTTTCCGTCTTTCCTACTTTCTTCCTCTTTGGTATTCTCCTCTCCTACAGCTATGTCAACCTCTGCAATCTCTGGTGAGTCAGAAGTACCAGGATTTTGCTCCCCTAATACAGGAACGTTCTCTTCTCCACTATGGGTACTCTCAGTACTTTCAGGATTTTCAGAACTCTCTGCGGTCTGAGATTCCACTAGACAGACGTCTGTTGCGTCAGCCTTTCCCTCATCCGTTTCATCATCCTTCTCTATATCATTCGACTCTGTAGTCCGTCCAACTGTGTTCGTACTTTCAGACATCTCATTCTTCGTAGAATTCTCCTCTGATAGGCCAGCGTTCTCAGTTCCAGTTGTTCCAGTAATCAAAGTATCCTCTCCACCTTCAATCCCTGAAGAGCCTTGCTTGACGTTTACATCTTCAGCGAGTACCTCCGGCTCAGTGGACTCCACAGACTGTTCCTTTGTATCCTCTATTTGCTTACTGTGTCCTTCTGAGACTGCAGAACTCTCAGATTCCTCATCCAGCGGTGACTCCTGAATTGTCTCAGATTCATCTCCACCGTAAACGTCAACAATATCATCAATCACCGAGTAAGACTCAGAAGATCCCGTGGCAGAGCGTTTCAGTGGACGTGCAGGAATCACTGGCGTTTCCGTACGACTCCGCGCAGGACGGTGAGTAGGGATTGACGGAGTTTGAGAATTCGATCTCACAACTGAGGAATCTGAGCTTGAGCTCTCAGTTCGCTTTGCAGACGGACGGCCACGAGGACGAGGCGGCACTGCAGGTGTTTCAGACATTTCCAGATGTCTCTTAGTCCAGTTTTAGACAGGTTTTCCCTCGGATCTCTTTGATTTAACTTGATTTGATGCGATTAGAGATGCCCAGAGTATCAAGTCTCATATGATACTCTTACCAGTATCCCGGAAGGAGTCTTTCACAATGAGTCTTCAGCTTATACCAATCACGCCGGTGTCTTTGGTGCCAAAATTCTTTAATGTACTCGGGATTCGGCCGTAATAGCTGGATAAACCATGCAATCAAAGGTTTATAAAGCTATCAATTGCTTACTCTGTGAAGTCAAGAGATATCTGAGCTCTCCGTATGGGGGAGGACCGGGGAATCAAAGCGAGACGTCATGTTTCTGAGAAGAGACGTGAAGCTCGAGGAGGTGAAAAGGCTGAATAGCGATGATCTGTAGAAGAAAAGCAAAAAGCGGGTGGATTCAGAAGTGTGGAGGGAGTTATTAAGGCTTGGAAGTTGGTAGTATAGAGAGCTTCAGTTATTACTTGCACAGTTTTGTTGTGGGAAGTACAGCAACTGAGGGAAGACGGAGTTGTCTCTGGAAACTGAACTGTGCAGGGAGATAGTGAGGTGTGAGGGTATAATAAGCATAGAACGTGTATGGGACTCATACTTGACTTACAATAGATGGATTTCGTCTACGACTAGCTCTAGGACTAGCAGCTATATGGGCCCTTCTATTGCGCTGAGTTCCAACCTTCAGTACAGTTTTGAGGCCTACTGAAGCTGGGAACCCATATATGATAGCTTAAGCAATATATATATTGATATTCCATTGCAACTTCTAAGCACAATAGAGATAAATTAAGGGTAATCGCAATTTATTTCATAGTCTATGAACTGACTGCGGGTTGTTTAGGCGTACACCAGACGGAAGATATCATTGAAAACGTAATAACTGTTTCCATCAGGGATCAAGTGGAACACCTGAGTGAATCTCTGAGGGTTCTGTTCTTCATCAATCTATGTATATGTTAGAAAACTGCTCTGGTTGTCATTTATACAGATTTTTACCGAGAATTTGAATCTCATCTTCCACTTACAAGCAGTTCTCCAGTAACCATCACCAGAACATCTCCGTTCGGGGACGCAGGCTGAGCATCCAGAGTAGAGTATCTGTGTTTGACCTTCTGGAAAGGCAGAGACTAAAGTAGCTGTGGTTAGTCAACCGTCTTACGTAGAAACTAGGATGTTCCATATATATGAGGGACAATCAGGATAGGAAATGGAAACATGAAAGGATAATCTCCAATATCCGACATCCCAGTGATCCCTGCCGCTTTAATCAGGATTCCAGATGTTCCATATACATACAGTCAGCTTCTCAACGATAGCTTGAGCTCCCTGGACCTGATTGGTCTCAAAAGTGAGCATAGATTGGTCTCTCTGGTTCAGTTAGCGGATATTCCTCAATATGACCTCAAAATACACATTTCAGTACTCAGACAAACATACGTATAGACCACCCAGCTGAGATCTGTCAGCGTCAAACTGCTGGTAGTAAAAGTCGCAGAATTGAGCTGCAATTGATGGTTAGCTTAACTGCATATAGAAGCAATCAGCTGCAGTGATTCCCCACTTTCAGTTGCCATCCGGGCTCATAGAATGTATCAAATCCAACATACTGGCAAGGCTGTTAAAATCGACTATGGGAATGTTAGTATACGTTGAATAATATGCTTCTTTACTGCATCTTCATTATAGGAACCCAGCTATTATGAATTGCTCCTGAAAAAGAACACGTACCGGACATGTTGAAGTTGTATTTGGTTGATAGGTTGTTCTTCCAACTTGAGTATCAGTATTTCTGACTGTTTCTTGATATCAATTATCAGTGGTTTGACCCTGATAAAGCAGTATTACACCTTTTCAGCTCTTATTTGCTTCCTGTTGATTGACATTTATGAGTTCCTTCTGCATCTTTCGGACCAAATTCGTTTGATTTCCATAGTGTTTCAAAGGGAGACGTCAAGTGAGAAAGGTCCCCCCGCGTGCCTAGATGTACAGGTCGCGTATTTTTCGTCATGGATTGAGCCCTGCTAAGAAGGATCAATGGCGATGATATGTGTCATGGATATTAATAAAAGCAGGTTGCTGTAATATGGGTCTGGATGTATAAAGTAGGTCTTATGGGTGTAGTGTAGATAGTATTTTTTGGTTTTCGCAGTACTTCGTGGGCTGGAACGTCAGGGTTGGGTGACCTGGATGCCCTAGGTATTCCTGATGAAATTTCGACTACATATGATGCTCATTAATATCATTGATACCTGTTAACTATAGAATGCACTAATTGTATCATTAAATTCGTCTAAACGCACCCCAGCATACAGTTTTCGAGCTCTGGTTTCCAGCACATCGCAGGCACTTTCTGGCAGTTCTACTAGCTCAATTTCGTACTCATTAGCGACATCTTTCGTGCTCTGATACAGAGATCCCGCTGGAACTATTACTCCTGGGTCGACATCGCATTTTACAATAACGTTGTCACCGATCCGACTTCCAGCTCCTATGTGACATCCATCGCCAATTTGTACGTGTGATCCGATAGTACATTGCTCGATATGGACTTTGGGCCCAATGGTAACGAATGATCCGATCTTCACTGTCCTGGAGAGCATCGTTAGCTCATCCCCCCGCACGCAGTCTAGCCGCCTCCCACTACATACCTGGATATCTCAACGTCTTCACTGATGTACACGTAGGATCCTAGAGAGAGTTTATCGGCATTTAGTCTCGCACCGGCACATATCGTACACTGAGGTTGTTAGCAGAGCGAATTGTCAGATCAGGTTGAGAGGATCCAATGCTTGTCCTAAAGAGTTGACCGCTGCGACAGACCTTTGCACCAATGCTTATATTTGCCGCATTTTGGATCTTTGCATTCTTTGAGATGCGGGATTTCGATTGCTGATAGTATTAGTATCGTAGTCGAGATATTATCCAACTGCGTCTCCAATTGCTTCTCTGCTTCTCTGATTCTCCCGTACCGTGGTTATCCAGCTCATCGTCTCCTCACGCTACACTTCAAATATCCCAGCATCACATCTGCAAGTCCCCAATAAACGTATAAACCGATATCCACCGATAAATATATATATATATATATATTATAGGTTATAGCCGATCCACTGACTTACAATACTCATCACACTCAGCAGCCAACTTTCCAAACATCAAATCTCCTTTCCAACACCATCCCAACTTCACATCTCCCCTCTACACGTCATATCTCACTCCACTCCAAGAGTCCCATTACACCCCCGAGAAACCCGTTTTGACAACTGTCCTTCCAACACGACGGACGCGTCTGGAAAATCTGATGGAAACTGCGTTTATCAGCCGAGATGCACATGGAAGGAAACAAAGGAATACGCTAATAATGCAAAATTCATGGAATACGGCAGAACAGACGGAACAATTCGCCGAGGGTCGCATAAAGCAGTTAATCGTTCAGCTCAACTCCAGCTGATTGAAGGAAATACCTGGCGTTCCTCTCATATTCTATACCTCCTACTACCAAGAGTGAATAGTTACTTGTAGTTTGTCTATATTGCTTATACTGCTCATATAATAATCAGTTTCTATCCAATTGTATAGCCAGCCATGGATCCCGTGTTTCCTATTCATTGCGGTGAGTTCTTTAATGTGCCGAGGGAGTACCTGATTTCCTCACTATACGCTTACTAACTCAAATGTCCAGGTTACCAATGCTATGACTGGGGAAAGCTTGGATCTTCTTCCACTGTAGCCCAGTTTGCCCGTGCTGAAGATGAAAAACTGGTAGTTGAGGAGACCCAGCCGTATGCTGAGGTAAGCAGCCGAGCCGATGATGAGATTTGCTGGAAGAAATTCCGCAATCGAGCAAAAAATGTTTGAAGTGAAGTACTAACTGAGCTACAGTTGTGGATGGGAACTCATCCGAAGGTCCCTGCCAAGACTGACGACGGTCGAACCCTGCTGGAAGTTCTCCAGGCATCTCCTCAGTTGATTGGCGAGTCAATTGTGAAGAAGTTTGGTGCGACGGATGTCCCGTTTCTGTTTAAAGTCCTGTCTATAGAAAAAGTACTGTCGATTCAGGCACATCCTGATAAAGCTCTGGCAGCTCGGTTGCACGCTACTGATCCGAAGAATTATCCTGATGATAACCACAAGCCGGAGATGGCGATTGCATTGACAGATTTTGAAGGATTCTGTGGATTCAGGCCGCTGGATGAGATTTCGAGCCTTTTGGAGGCTGTTCCAGAATTCAGACAGCTTGTATCGGAGGAAACGGCTGTCAGTTTCACTTCAGCTGTTACATCATCAAAAGACGTCACAAGGAACAAAGCGGCTTTGCGGTCTTTGTTTGAGAAAGTCATGACAGCCCCCGCAGAGAAAGTGGAAGCGCTGGCCGCTCAATTGGTTTCACGAGCTGAAAACTCTGCGATTGAAGTCGGAGGGGTAAATCTGTCTCCGCTGATAGTTCGGCTGAATTCGCAGTTCCCACGGGACATTGGGCTGTTCTGCGGGTGTTTGATGCTCAACTATGTACAGTTAAACGCTGGGGAAGGGATGTTTCTACAGGCTAATGTACCACATGCTTATATCAAAGGAGATATAATTGAGTGTATGGCAGCTTCGGACAATGTTGTCCGAGCAGGGTTCACACCCAAGTTTAAGGATGTGAAAAATCTAGTGGAGATGCTTACCTACGACTACAACCCCGTGGATGAGCAGAAGATGGTAAGGAAAGAGTTCCCACGAGCTGATGGTGGTGTTCATCATTTATATGATCCTCCTATAGCTGAGTTCTCTGTACTATTGAGTGTTGTGACCGATGAAGTGGCAGTAATTGACAAACTTCACGGTCCGAGTATTCTGGTAGTGACTAAAGGTGAAGGAGAACTTATAGTGGTATCCACTGGTAAGAAATACGAGATGAAAATGGGGCAAACGTACTTCATTGGCGCTGAAACCAAAGTTGAGTATAAAACGAAGACTAAGCTTATTTGCTATCGAGCCTTTTGCGAAGCTGAATGAAAATATGGATGCTTTTCCTGACAAATCTGCTTTTCTCCTATTATAAAGTGGAATTACTTAACCCGTAGAATCATACTTCATTATTTTGAAGGTATTATTCATTGTATATTCATAATCGCTTTAATGATTTATGGCTTAAATCAATTACAACAACCCGTTTGCCTTTTTCCACTTGATTACCCGCCGTTTCAAATCCCCCACTGACTGTTGATATATATTGAGCTTCTTATCCCAAAACATCTTCTCGTAGTTATCACCGTGCTTTTCCACCAGCCGACGAATCCAGTCTTGTTCACGACCGCTCTGTACCCGAGGTTTTGTGATACCACTGGCTGCAATCTCTTCAAGCTTTTTCACTACTTCTGTCGGTTCTTTACTGGATTCTTCGTCTTCATCTTCATCTTCTTCCTCTTCCTCTTCCATTTCGTCATATTCCACTCTCACTACGTTACCCTCCTCGTCCCGAATGATTTTTCCTACACCGGCAACTGCTGATTCTTCAGGTTTGCTGGTGCTTTTGGCCTTTGCCTTTGATGTGCTGCCTATAGCTGTTCCCAGCTTGACTTGTAATCCCATCCGTTCATAACTGTTAAACTGGTGTTAGCATGTGAAATTACTGATTTTCGACGCAGTTATTTAGCAATTTAATGATCATACTTTTGCGCTAGTGTCAATTTAGGGTCCCAATTCTCTGCTATAACGGCATTGCCGAAGTTCTTTGCTTTACGATGTTTATCTTTTGTTCGTCGAGTGACTTTACGGGTGGAAGACTTTAGCTTCCGTCGTTGTCTCACCGTGACCATCTTGGAACAGCTGTGAAATCGCTATATGATACGTGTGGACTGTGTGGATTAATTCACTGAATCAGCTTCCAACAGTTGTATATCCGACAGCTCTACTGTTACCTCCTATACTATACAGAAAACCCGTAGATCCTTAGACGATAAATAAAAAAATTTCCTTATAGTGGTATGCAAGCCGACGCATCATCTGCAGATAGACTGCAGACATTATTTATGATGACATAAACACTTACAATTACCGATTACCTCATCTTCTATACACGGTGTCCGGGTGCTCTCAGAACCGAGCTGGCTGAGACGTGCGAGTGCGAGTTTGATATGAAAAACAAACTGAAGTGAAAGACGCGGTAAAGGAGTAATCCAAGTACTATTCAGGTTCTAACTCAGGGCAGGAACTTTATAGGGGAACTCTGGCTGCAATTGGTGGCTTATTTGCTGGGCTGGTTTGATCAAGGAGTGAACGGAGAGGTTGCAAGAAAGCTGATACCTGGGGGGTTTCCTTTCAGTGGATCTGACGGGAAAGAGCTGGGAAGCTAAATCTATATAATTCACAATGGCATCAACTATTCACATTTTGGACTCAAAGGGGAAGCCGCTGCTGTCGCGGAACTACAAAGGTGATATCCCTGTGAACGCAGTTGAAAAATTCCCACTATTGTTAATTGAAGCCGAGGAAGAGTCTTCAGCTGTTCCACCTGTTATGTCACATAATGGTATAAACTATCTGTATATCACGCATAATGATCTGTATTTACTTGCTATGTCGAAAAACAACGATAACGCTACGGAGATTTTACTATTTCTGCATCGCATTGTGGAAGTTTTGACGCAATATTTCAAAGAACTACAGGAGGAATCCATTCGTGATAATTTTGTAATAATATACGAACTTCTGGATGAAATGATGGACTTTGGACACCCTCAGACTACAGATACGAAGATCCTAAAAGAATACATCACACAGGAGTCTCATGCGCTGGAATCTCAAGTGAGGCCACCAGTGGCAGTAACTAATGCCGTATCTTGGCGTTCTGAAGGTATTATGTATAAGAAGAATGAGGCTTTCTTAGATGTTATTGAGTCTGTCAATATGCTGATAAATTCTACTGGTCAGGTATTGCGAAGTGAGATTATTGGCAAGATTGAAGTGAAATCTCATTTATCTGGAATGCCAGATCTCCGATTGGGGCTCAACGACAGAGGTTTATTCGGCGGGAGATCAGCAACGAGTACTAATGTAAGCAATAATCAACGTAGAGGCGTAGAAATGGAGGATGTGAAGTTTCATCAGTGTGTGCGGTTGTCGAAATTTGAGACAGAGAAGATCATTACATTTATCCCACCAGATGGTGAATTTGAACTTATGAGTTACCGTCTGACTGCACCAGTGAAACCTCTTATATACGTTGACTGTCGTATCAACAAATTCTCTAATTCGCGGATTGAGATCAATGCGATCGCTAAAGCGCAAATCAAAAGCAGATCATCTGCAAATAATGTGGAAATTCTTATCCCTGTACCACCTGACGCCGATTCTCCTAAGTTCAAATCCTCTGGAGGGAAATTGACTTGGCTGCCTGAGAAGTCAGCCATTCTTTGGAAATTTAAAAGCTTCGGCGGTGGTAAAGAATTCTCTATGTTTGCATCGCTTGGATTACCGTCTGTGCAAGTTGCGGATGATCCAGACTACAATAAAGCTAAACGTCCTATCAGCGTGAAGTTTGAAATACCCTATTTCACAACTTCGGGGCTGCAAGTTCGATACCTGAGAATTAATGAACCAAAACTGCAGTACCAGAGTTTCCCCTGGGTCCGATATATAACTCAGAGCGGTGACGATTACACTATCAGAATCTAGATTCTGAAGTTGAGATTATAGGCTAATATAGAACGGTGAATGAATCATCATTATAGTTCATGACAATGTTCACACATGAGATTTAGAGGAGTAAATACAGCCAGGAGTCCCCTGCGCTATAAGTGCGATTTATACTGACGTCCAAAATACCCGCTCCCCCAAGAGTAATTCTAGTACTATCTATATAAGCGAGAGAGCGAGAGTGTTGAGTTAATGTGCTAGATAGACTCAATTATGGCGATAGCTGAGTTATTTCAGCTCTCACTACGCACTACTAGAGAGTGACAGTTGATAGCAACAGCCTGCCAAGGCAGCTGTCCGTCCCAGCTGTCAACGAACCCACTTCTGCCTCCCCTGTAAACAACCTACCGACTACCAGCCATCTCTAATCCAAAGCAACTCCAGTAATACCAGTAATACCAGTAATACTTCATCAATACGTAGAAATCAATAAATCATCAAGCACATCTCAGCCACTTCACATCTCCCCACATTTCCCTGAATCTCAGCGGGGCATGGGACATCACGTCTCCCCCCAAACGCTCCCTCCCGTCGCGTAAACTCTCAACGCGCCTTCCAGGATGAAAGGGAGATGAAGAGAATTGAATTCTCAGGACAGTCAGAGACGTCACTGGCGAACTTCCGGAGGTTTCGAGCTTTCTCCTATAGAGTAATTTGCAGCTGCAGGACGTATTGCTTATTGTTCGTACCATAGACTTCAGGATAGCACAGTATTCACTCATTATTAGCGGTCCTTACAACTTCTTCAACGAGTATCTGTATAGTATCTTCGTTCAGAGTGTCAGTAGCTTTTGCTTTAAGTCTGTAACTGGCCCGGCCAGCTCATGATTGATAACAGATCATTTGGGTTGTCGACAGCTTGAAAGCTGATACTTAAAGGCTCCGATTTCGCTTCAAATTCTGCGATTAGTACCATTGACCAAAGTTTTGATTTGAAAATCAACCAGCTTCGCAATTACAACAGTCCACAGAGTTATAATGGGAGGCAGAGTTGGAACTCAACGGTGTCACGATGCTTGATAAGTTTATACAACTGTTCAAACACTCTAAGGGTGATTCGCCTGAAGATCCAGGGGATCCAAATGTACCAGTAGCTAGAAATATGCCCGGTTCAAGAGTTTTCTCAATCGACGGACTCCAGAATTCAGGAAATAACGGCGAAGATGACGACGACGATGACGATGATGAATTTGATATCTTTGGGAACCGCAGAAAAGATCTACCACCAGCGGATACGGGAGCAGCAGAAGAATCAGGCCAGTCTCCATCTCAAGCTGCAGAATCAATGGATCACAGTCGATCTGTGGCAAATGAGAAGGAAAAATCACCTTGGGATCCGCCATCTGAACCGGCGAAACGCCCTTCTAAAAGACACGCAGATAGTATGAGCGGCGCGAAGGATTCAGGCCCTAAAAATGGGAGAGGAGGATATAAAGGATCTCAGAGAGGGAAACGGAACAAGCGGAAGAACGACATCCCTGTACAGCCTGAGATTAATTTAGACCTTGAAGTTCACACTTCTGACTCAGAAAACTCCGAGGATGACGGGGAAAGCAGTTACGTAGTAAAAGGAACTACAAAATACAACGTAGAAGGTGATAGACCCCCTGAACCAAAGTCTATTGAAGGAGATCTCTGGGATTACTATGAAGAGGAGCCTCAGAAGAATACTACGAGCACTGCCAGTCACTCCGAGAGCACTGTGAGATCCTATATGAATGACGTTTCAGAGCCAACTCCTAAAAAGATTCGTAGGGAAAACACGACGGCGGATAATGGCAGGAAAACACCTTCAAGGAAGGAGTTTCAAAAAGATAAATCATCGGATGGAAGTTCCAATCCTTGGGGTGATCGTTATAATGAAATAAGGCAGCCTGATGATCCTTCTGGTAGTATCTACGACGATAATGACAATGTAGGATTTTCTGGTTCCAGGTTTTCATCTAGAGATAATGAAAGGTTTCCTGCTCGTGAGGAGAGCCGCTTTAATCGGTTTGATGACGCCGGTTCCGGGGTTCATAGAAAGTCTTGGGATAAACGTAATAAGGAGAAGAGGGATGACTGGAGTTCTGGTGGACGAACACCCGGCGGACGAACACCCGGCGGACGAACACCCGGGAGAAGAACACCTGGGGGAAGAACACCTGGGGGAAGAGGAGAGCAAAGCTGGGAAAGGAATGCTGGAGGACGGACACCTGGATGGAAAGGAGAACATAACTGGGATAATTCTGGCAAAAGATCCTTTGGAAACGAAAGAGAGTCCAGTTGGGATAAAAACCCAGGAGGACGGACACCTGGATGGAAAGGAGATTCTAGTTGGGATAAAAACCCAGGAGGACGGACACCTGGATGGAAAGGAGATTCTAGTTGGGATAAAAACCCAGGAGGACGGACACCTGGATGGAAAGGAGATTCTAGTTGGGATAAAAACCCAGGAGGACGGACACCTGGATGGAAAGGAGATTCTAGTTGGGATAAAAACCCAGGAGGACGGACACCTGGATGGAAAGGAGATTCTAGTTGGGATAAAAACCCAGGAGGACGGACACCTGGATGGAAAGGAGATTCTAGTTGGGATAAAAACCCAGGAGGACGGACACCTGGATGGAAAGGAGATTCTAGCTGGGATAAAAACCCAGGAGGACGCACTCCCGGAGGACGCACGCCCGGAGGTCGAGGCGAGCAATGGGATGACACTCGTTCAGGCAGATCCACCCCAGCCGGGAGAACCGATCAGTGGTCTGACAAGAACTCTGGCAGACGAACTCCAGGAGGCAGAGGTGATTGGAACTCAGATAAGCATTCCGGGCGCCACACTCCTCGAGGAAGAACAGAAGATCACTCTGATAAACATACCCGTCAGCCGGAAAGATCGAAAAGCAGAAACAGGAGCACCAATGGATCATCCTCGTCTTCTGTATGGTCTGGGGGTATTCACCCTGACCGCTTGGCTCGTGTTGATCCAGAAATAGCCAGGGAAATGACTAAATTCAGTAATCGTCAAGATACTTCCAGTTCAGGTTCAGGCACAGGCTCAGGCTCAAACAGAGGAAAGCCGGCACCTAGAAGTACAACTGAACCAAGGGAAACGCGTAAGAGTCAGAAATCTCCTGAGATCGAAGGTCTTGATGTCTCGAAACTGGCAATTCCCGAGGAAGGCGATATCTGGAGTTTAGACTATGACGATAGTGAAAAGAAAACAAGCAACACAGCTGAAGACGATCTCTGGGGCACTAACTACAATTCAGAGGCTCCAAAGAACCAAGAAGTTCGCCACGAAGACGACAACAACGACCAGGATTATGGAAGTAACGAACCACAGGATGAAGAGCTTTTGAAGACTGCTGTAGCAGCTATAGATGACGACGGCGATATGTGGTCTGTAGGGTATGAGAAAGATGATGGTGCAACAGGAAATGAAGCACAGGAGCAGGCTCAAACCAGGGGGGATCAGGAGGAGTTATGGAGTGTACAACACGGTGCTGATATAGAAGAAAAGATAATGATGTTGCAGGGTTTGGATGCCAAAGAACAAGCGAGTGCTGATCGGAATACCGAAGAAGAAGATGATGAAGAGGAAGAACTTCGGCCGCGTACCCGGGAGTCGAAATTGAAAGCTCGGAAACAAGTAAGGGACATGTTGGAATCGTCATATGATGATAATATGGACGACGATTATGAAAACGAAAGCGACGATGCTACGTACCGCGAAAACGCTGCTATTACCGTCGGCAGTGAAGACGAAAGCGAACACCAGAGTGACAAAGAAGAGGAAGGAGATCTCTGGGACTACGTAGCAGAAAAGAACGATCTTGTGAACAGCGCTTACAGCCATAACGACGAAGACGAGGAGCAAGATGATGAAGCAGGTGGCAGGGATTCCAGGAGGAGGAAGTCAGGTAACCGGAAAAAGGATTCCGGCGAAGCTGAGACCGACGATCACTCACACCTCTTAAAGACATATAAACGGAAACCTGCTCGACCAGCTGCCCCGGCCAACAACTCAGGCTCCATGTGGGGTTCTGAAGCTGGTGGATCTCATGATGGATTTTCCGACGCTGGGAAGCCTTTAGAGCCACCAGCTGCCAGTCTGCGCGACGACAAAGACGACGACGAAGAAACCGGCCAGCCAGCTATGGCTTCAGTTTTCCCTCAATCAACGGAACCCGTGCCCTGGGCTGTGGAAGAGTACGATAACAGCCCACGCGTGATTCAAATGGAGATGAAGCCGAAGGCCAAAACACAAGATCGGCCTCGTGGTGGTCGATCAGCGGACGATTCGATTGTCATTGACGATACAGAAGGAGTGAGTGTTGTAGGACTTGTAAGCAATTTGCATCACCAGAGTACAGCGACTCGGGATGTTCGAGCTATTAGGAACTGCGAGGATGCTATAATATACATTGAGCGGAAACTGAGAGGGAAAAAGAACGACGAGGTGTTGAAAGCTGTGAAACGATTGATAGATCAGCAGCACTTCCAGGAACGGAAATGGTACAGCGAGTATGAAGCATTCAAAGCGAAACTGCGGAAGAAATTTGAAGATAAGAAGCGAATAATCCAGGCTCTCAGATTAGTTCAGCAAGTGAATGGCGTAGTGAAGGATAAAAACAGTTCAAGCAAGAGTACCGAAGAGAAGAAAGAGATAGTTGTACTGGACAGTGATGATGAGTCGTCAGAAAGCGGTAAGAGTAAAGGTGAAACCGAGAAGAACGATCCGTCATCCGAAGAGAAGGAACCAGATAACGCAGCTCAACTTCAGAATATCGAGGAAGAAGAAGAGAGGAGAGAACGCGAAAAGATGCAAGATGAAATCGCCCGCTACGTTTACAAGCTATACCATATGAGTGTGAAGCTTGCAAATCAAATGCACTGCCGGTTAGGAAAGCTGGGGATCCCACTTTTTTGCAATTCCTCGGTGAAACCTGAAGATAAAGAAAAGCTGTTGGAAGAAAGGAGAAAACTGTTGGACTATTTACAGACTGAAGCTACTAATCTTTCACAAAGAGACGTTATTGAACTCTGAAGATGCATTTGGTAACTGATGCAGTGATGCTGTGTATTTTTTGTAAGATTACACGTCTATAACTAATCTCTCAACTATAACCCACCAAATTTACCCGCGTAAGCCATAGGAGGAATATTTGGATGTTCCACTGCTTCAAAAGTGTGGAACTTCATTTCGTACTTCTTGTCAATGACAATATAAGCTCCCAAATTTTTCTGCACATCACAGTAATTCGGCGCAGAGAATACTGTAATGAGACGTCCGTCATGCTCAATTTCATAACCTCCCATACGCACTTCGTGAGATCTAATGATAGCTTTCAGCCCGTTCCTTTCGCAGAAGTTCTTCGTCACGTCAGGACCAAACTGAATGCCTATTCCCCGATTATTTGGAGCCCTTCCGTTGGCCTTCTGCGGATCAGCCCACAGAAGTTCCATCATTATACCGTCTTTCTCCGTGGATGCATTCACCTGAAGCCTGTTGATCTTGCGGATGTCATCCAGCGTCACTTCGTCCTCAGAGAAGAGTCCGCCATGCATAACAAGATAGGAGGAACCAATGAGCGAAGCCAGAGGCAAAGCAGCAAACGATAGTGAGAAAAACGTGAAAAGCTTCTCAGTGTACTTATGACTGCACTCACCCTCAAACCCGTATACTTTGTTCATATAGTCAGTCTCGTGGTTTCCTCGGTTAAGGAAAAAGTATTTAGGATATAGCAGCTTGAAAGAGTAAAGTAGCAGAGCAACTTCAGTAGACCAGGAACCCCTATCTACGAAATCACCATTGAAAAGGTACAGATTCTTCTCACTAGGGAACCCATTCTTGGAAAACAGGTTCAATACATCGTAGAACTGCCCATGAGTGTCTCCGCACACGGTTATCGTAGCATCCTCCGGTAGATCATCTAGACTTATCTCCAGTAGGGTAGGATCTTGTCGGAACTGTTGTAAACAAGCTAAAACTATAGCGTAAGCATACCTTTTCGCTATCCGCTTGCCATCTTTGAACCTCTGAATCATATCCTTGATAAACTCCATAGTCATTTCCACTTTATACTTAGGCTGCTCCTGTGATTTCGCGTCCGTTGCTTCTAATTTCTCACTGTAATCCACATCCAATGCCACACCGTCGTAGTTCGCCTCTAAAGACACGCTATCAAGGTTAAACGTAGCCAAAATGTCTTGGCCCCCTTCTGTAGCGATTGCGGCTTCAAACTGTAGTCGACGGACAATCTTAGAGCAAGCGTCAAAGAAAGATTTGGCAGCTTTATCATTGGGGTTGGACTTCAACACAATCCTCAGATCTTTAAGTGCCTCCTTGTGCTTAAAGATAGCGTTTTCAGCTGTTGCTCGACGATAGTATGCTTTTGTGAAAGAAGGTTTCAGTTCTATAGCTTTAGTAGCGTCTTGAATCGCTAAACCATAGCATTCAGTCTTTATATAAGCCTGAGCTCGATTAGAGTAGAACACTTCATTACTATCATCGTACTCGATAGCTTTCGTGTAGTACTCAATAGCCTGATCGAAATCATTCTTTTTGAACGCCTCGTTGCCTTTGTCTTTCAGTTCCAGCGCTTTAGCCGGGTCCCGCGTCGTAGACGTCAGCTCGGTTATCGTTTCACCAGTTGTCGTAGTCATTCCGTCAGGGGGTTGAACCGTGGAGAGGATATTGGAATTAGGAAGCCAAACAGGAATCCTGTGGGACAGAGTCGTTATAAATACAATAAATACAATAAATAGTAGTAGCAGGAGACGAGAGACCTTAGAATATTTGCCAGGTCGCGCGGCTCTGATGTTAAATTACAAGTTCGCGTAAGGGGTGAAAAATGAAGAAATAGTACTTTTCTCAGACAGGTTGAGTGTGTTTCGTGTTTAATGCAAAAATGCCAGCGTCAGATACGTCAAGCAACTTTTCATTGCCCGTGGATAATCCAGCAGAAGCGGTAAATTAGTTGAAACTGGTCAGTTTGCACTGTTTTGATGTCTCATAAGGAGGTGTAGAATAGTCGAGGGCGAATTTGATCTCGAAATTTTCAGTTTACGGCTTTTCCAGAAAAGGCTGGAGAGGAGCGACGGAGTGAGACGCAGAGTGAGGAGATAGGAAGATAAAATGCCTGGAAGAGCGGAAGATACAGCGATAGAGACGGATATTATCGGCGAAAGATGAGTTTCGAATTTACCTTTTCGGCTTGAATTGGAGTAGTAAGTTGATGTGCGTGTGTTTTCAGTATCGCCGAGGGATTGCTGTAAGGAAGGTGGGTCCCGGATACGGCTGACAGGTTGTAGATACGAAGATGGAAACTACGGGTATCTACAGGGATCTATGTGTGTTTTTTCTTGACTGTAGTTATGGAGTTGAAAATATGTAGCATAATAAATATAACGATATACAGGAGATATCGATCTTAGGGAAACTCGGGTAGGAGTAGGCGAGGTGACCGGCGCGAGTCTTGAAGTGCTACTTCGAGAGATGTCCTACTTATGTCTTCAGAAGTGCAAACTAAAGCGTGTATGAGCAACATGAGAGATAATTATAGAAGTATATGAGTGTGTATACATTGTTTATATAAATTATAACAAATTGCTCCACTCTAGAGGAACTCACAGGGACAACGCGGTAGTCTCCGAGATGAAATATTACAAGCTCAACATGATCACGTGCATACTGACAGGTCTACTCATATCGTTCTGAGATTTACTGATCTGTCCAACTTCAGTACCCGATTAGTCAAATGAAGTTCTAACTTTTCAATCCACCGCTACTGCCGCTCTGAGGAGTGGAAACCCACGCACGCAACGCAGCGCAACTGGGTTCGGGAGTTGGTGATACAGTGAGTATACCAGTAAGATATAGGGTGTTGATTATTAGGCCTATTCGAACGTGTGTGTGATTTATTTGAGGTCTGCAGTAACCAACACCAGATACATAAACATAATTGTCATAATGGGTATGTCAGCTACGAATACAGGGGAATGAAAGAATCGTGGGATGCGTCTGGCAGCCGTTGATGCACTTGCTCGACACAACCGACGGTAATGTGAGATCGACGCGGAACGAATGACCGCAGCCTGAACGACTCGACAACAGAAAACATGTGCTTTCCAACAGTACCCTGCTGCCTTTGTTTATTGACTAAATTTGCCCTCCATACGACCACTTAACGACCAGTTGAATTCGACAATTTTGCTTGACGGCACACTTCGTATATTTCACCAGGGTCTCTGTAAACAGTGATCTCAGAAACTCGTATCTTTGCGTAGATTTTGGCGGTTACACCTCAGTCCAGGCCTGCAATTCATCGTTTCAACACCATCCAGTCGATAGATTGACTAACATCTACAGTTAACGTTCCCAAGACCAGAAGAACTTACTGCGCTTCTAAGCAGTGCAGAAAGCACACCCAGCACAAGGTTACTCAGTACAAGGTATGTGGCTGTCCTATCGTTTGATTATTGAGAGCGTGAATCTAACAAATCTACAGGCTGGTAAGGCTTCCCTCGTTGCTCAGGGTAAGAGACGTTACGACCGTAAACAGAGTGGTTACGGTGGTCAGACCAAGCAGATTTTCCACAAGAAAGCCAAGACTACGAAGAAGGTTGTCCTGCGTCTTGAATGTGTCGTTTGCAAGGCTAAGGCTCAAGTTACTTTGAAGAGATGCAAGCATTTCGAACTTGGTGGTGACAAGAAACAGAAGGGTCAGGCCCTGCAGTTCTAATTGTTTTTACAATTACATAAATATATGATGCAATTTGAGATGTTCTTGTAATCTTACATTTCCACCCGCTCGTTTAGGCACAGTAGAGGATATAACTGGCGTATAGGCAGCCAATACAGCAATAGTATAAGTAGACTCCATTTATTCAGGTTATACAAGATTTTCAAGGATTTAAAAACGTCCCCACATATTCCTTAGATCCCTCTCAATCCGAATTCAATGCCACAACCCCTAATATCCCATATTTCCAACCGCTACCACTCTATATCCCTCGACTTTTCCTTCTTATATCTCACCTCTCAACGACTATCAAATTCCACTCCTTCGACATCGCGTCTCCTCTCATGCTTATTTCTCATATCTCTCGTATCCCCCCCTTTATATGACGCGTTTGAGTTTGACATGAAAGCTGAGATCAACTTTGGTATTTCCAGTGTGAAACCCAGGCGAGAAGCGAGACGAAACACTCTGGGGGGATATTATTGACGCGTTGACTGGCTAGTTGAAAGAACAGAAGACATAAACATTCCACTACTACATTCTGTGACGTTTTTTTGATGCGAATTAGTTGGAAACGTGCTTGATTTGTTGTCTGACTGCACTAGTGGTGTCCTGAACTATACTAAGTATCTGGGTTATAAGAGAAATCAGTGTTTCTTGTGGCATATTTGTTGCTTATTCAGCAGAATCCCTAGCTGGATCTTTTTGATCTCAATTTTGTAAACTTTTTTGCCCCGCTGATTGCTTTTCTGAGGCACTCAGGTTTCAGTCTTTTCTGATTATCATTCTACTATACATAAGATGTACTCTCCGGGCAAAGATTCGTACTATCAGCCACAGCAGGCTCAGCCACAGCAGGCGCAGAATGTTTTCTACAACCAGCCGATCATCCCACCGCCACAGCAAGTGTATAATGCGCCGTCATCTCCCCGTCAGGGTTATCAAATGGAGTTCTCAGGCTACGGTTCGCCTGTAAATGCTTCAAATCTAGGCAGATCCGGTTCACCTATTCAGGCGCCGCCAATGGGTTCATCGCCAGTTGCGAATGCTCCGTTCCAGCCGCCTCCTTCACCTACGCACTCCCTGCGGAACGGTATATTCCCAGTATCTTCTAATAACAGTGGTACAAGTGCTTACTCTGGTCATTTTTATAACCCGCAAATGTCAGCGGAGAAGAAATACTCTTCACGTGGGTACATGCAGAGCTCTGAGATGTCTGTGCCGAATGCCGGAGCGCCGCTGGCTGTACCGCAACAGAGCCAGGACTACGTGATTGAGCGGAGACCTTATATGATGTCAAATACTGCTCAAGAGAAAGCCGCTGCGGTTAAATTAAGAATTGAGAATTTCTATCAGAAAAGTGTATCACATGCTATTGAAAGAAATCAGCGTCGTGTTGATTTAGAGCATCGGTTGATGAATGAGAAATCATCAGAAGAGAGGAAGAATCGACAGTTACAATCTTTAGGTAAGAAAGAGTCTCAGTTTCTGCGTCTGCGTCGTACTAGGCTGTCCCTGGATGATTTCCAGACTGTTAAAGTGATTGGGAAGGGAGCATTTGGAGAGGTACGGCTTGTTCAGAAGAAAGATACTGGTAAAATATATGCTATGAAGACGTTACTCAAATCAGAGATGTATAAAAAGGATCAACTTGCGCATGTGAAAGCGGAACGAGACGTATTGGCTGGATCAGATTCTCCTTGGGTGGTTTCGCTGTATTACTCATTCCAAGACGCTCAGTATTTATATTTGATTATGGAATTCCTCCCTGGTGGAGATTTGATGACAATGCTGATTCGGTGGCAGACTTTCACCGAAGATATTACAAGATTCTATATGGCTGAGTGTGTTTTGGCTATTGAAGCAATTCATAAGCTGGGATTTATTCATCGGGACATCAAACCTGATAACATTCTCATTGATATCCGTGGACATATTAAATTATCAGATTTTGGTCTCTCGACGGGTTTCCATAAGACGCATGACTCTAATTACTACAAGAAACTCTTGGAAAGAGAACCACAAGAGAAGCAGAGGAATTCTGTATTAGTTGATCCTATCCATCTCACTATGACGAATAGACAGCAGTTTCAAACATGGAGGAAAAGTCGAAGAGTTATGGCTTACTCTACAGTTGGAACTCCAGACTATATTGCGCCTGAGATTTTCATTCAGCAAGGTTACGGTCAGGAATGTGATTGGTGGTCCTTGGGGGCTATTATGTATGAATGCTTAGTTGGATGGCCTCCATTCTGTTCTGAGACGAGATCTGAGACGTACCGCAAGATTCTCAATTGGCAAGAGACTTTAGTATTCCCTGACGATATACATTTATCGCCAGAGTCTGAAGATCTTATCCGGCGTTTACTTACGTCCAGTGATCGACGATTAGGGGCGATTGGCGGTGCAGCTGAGATTAAAGCACATCCTTTCTTCCGTGGGGTTGATTGGGATACTATTCGGGAAGTGGATGCTCCGTTTATTCCAAAGCTGACTTCCATCACTGATACGAGGTTTTTCCCTACAGAAGAGCTTGAGAACGTGCCAGACTCCCCTGCTATGGCTGAAGCCCATCAGCAACAGCAAATGAACAGAGGTAAAGATTCTAAATCCAACAAGGAGGACCTCCCATTTATTGGGTACACATATTCTCGTTTCGACTATTTAACACGGAAACAAGCCTTGTGAACTTAGCGAAGACAGATTTTAAAGTATTAAAACTGTTAAACTACCGTTAAACTACTGTTAAACTACTCACTGTGCTCTGCTTAGTGACTTCTCACTGAACCAGAGTGCTACGCTCTCAGTTAACCTGTGCGCAGGCCCTACGGTGAGAGTCAATGAAACATGAGTTCTATAGGATCAGAATTACAATAAAAGTACTTTAGATAACCTAAATTATCTCTCGTAGTTCGATACTTTTCTCTTCTCTTTCCGAACTCCTCATCTTTCATTTCGCGACTTCGAGTCTCCTCCCAGGTGCTCTACTTAAAATTTTCGTCGTGTGAAAAATTCTATAAATTAAGCCGGTACCCCTTTGCAATCCCCTTTCTTCTCATTAACATCATATCACGGCTAGGTCTGTCCCTTTGGAAGACGGGCAGGTTTCATCTGTATACCTGTTCAATCACTAGTACGTGTAGAGCAACGCAAATATACTGGGCACCCGACGATGAATTACACATGAGACGTTGGGAATCAGCAACGCTACACTACTATTCATAGATAAATATAATTAGTTGAGAGTTCATTTTATTGTAGTTGTATTTGTATTTGTAGTTGTAGGTTTTGGTGGTATTTTAGGAGATGGTGGAAGTTGTGAGATTTGGGATCGCAGCTTCTAAGGTGGGTATGTTTCTGGATAGCTGGGATGTTCAGATGTTCAGATGTTCGGATTCTCTGATACTGGTACGATTTGTTCGGGAAACAGTACTTATAAATATCCATCCTTAGCTATAATTTCTACACTCCCACTTCTAAATGACTGCTACTTTTTATACTACTTCTTACTTTATTTAGTTGTGAGGCAATGTATTATTTTTATAGCCTCCCGTCGCCATGAGGCCATTGATTAACCCCCGTTTGTCAGGTCCAAAGACCAAATCTATTTCATCCGTACGAGACCCGTTTTCCCCACTGCATATTCTTCACATTTCACAGACACAGAACTCCAGTAGCTCACTGTATTATCGTAGTCATCAGGCACAAGATTATTGAGTTCCCCCAAACCTGGAGTGCACTTCACGCTATCCCGCGACACACTCACTCTTTTCTTCTTATCTGTTGTTTTCTCTTGTATTCGCGTCTTCACCAGCGGCCGGCCAATCCACTCGTCTCTGAACTTCAAGCTCGCCACGCATTTGAACGCCAGTTTCATCATTTTCTCGTGCGTCAGTTTCTTAGGCCTTCCAGGACACCAAACCTCCTTCCCAGGCTCATTTTCCGGGTCATGTACAGGAGAAGGCGACAGAGACAAGAACGTAGTGTGTCCAGATGACGAGGACCCGCCTACAGTTTCTATAGACCTGGCAGAAAACAGATCCTTCGGAGTAGGGGCTAAATCGTCTACAGGGAACATCGCCAATAGCTCCTCTGCGTCCTCGTGCTGTGGATGGTCGACTGGGGCCTCGGCTGATGTTTCAGAAGCCAATTTCAGCTTCTGTAGTCTTTCGGCAAAAGTCAGGTCTTCAGTCTCGTGATCCTGGAAATCTGACAAATCCTGCTGCTCGCTGTCTGACGTCGGAGGCGATAACATCTCCATCGCTAAAGGAGACATCGGCCGGCCCAGTGAGTTGATCCGTTTCCGGCCTGGTACATCCAGCAGCCCGCCCAAGGGTGGACTCCCGACTGCCGACAGTCCCAGCGGGCTGAGATCTGCCGTTGAATTGGTTTGAGCCATAAACCGAGACATATGGTGCATATCTGGCTGCTCAGAGTGCGACCGGAGCCGTTGAATGGGGACTAGCCCATTTCCTACATTCCCTACGTTTCCTACGTTTCCTATCTGACCCATGGACCCTGGGTGTGGTTGCATTAACTGCGTCCTCATAGAAGGGTTTGAACTCGAGCGGCTTCTGGTACCGGCGAAGGAGTCCTGGGATTCGTTAAATTTGCCCTTGAATAAGACTGAAGACCCCACTGAAGAAGAGTTCGCAGTCATTGGAGCCTCTGGATGTCTCCCGGGCTCTTTCAGTCGCGTGAGAGTCTCGTCGTCTACTCTGAGCAGTGGGTTACCGTAGGAAACGCCGTTTCTCCTGTTTTCTGTACGTCGTCGCCGCGGGAGAGTGCGGTAATCTGTGAGTACGCGATTTTCTAATGGCGAGGCAATGTCACGGCCTGCAGTGATCACAGTGTACCAGTCTAGTAAGTTCTCTATAGAGTAGCAATGAATAAGAAACTGTTCCTGCTCCAGTCTCAGTCTCAGTACGTAGGGTTTTTTAGTGTAGTCTATGGCCAATCCCACAACTGCGTACTGCAGCGAATATGATTTTTTAAGCTTACTCTGTTGTTTTATGATATTAATTTGGGACTGGTGTGGGATAATCAGGTTGAACTTCACTACTTCTGGTATCTCTCTTCTGTCGTATTCTCTGTTGAGGTCTAGTACTTTGTGAATGGGCACTGTGCGGTTCAACATGGCCAGTTGTTGTGACGTTTCCGGGCACAGGCTGGTGTATGGAGAGTCTGAAAACTCGGATTGGTCGAGAGAATCGTTAGAGAGACTCAAATAGTGAGAAATAGACCCTGGGGTGCCTGGGGTACCGGTAGGGGTGTAATCAAACCCAAACTGATCGATTTCCTGGCCTATAGGGGTGCCAGGGTCGTTAAAGGAGCTCGTAGACCCGTTGGAGAAAGTGGAAGCTGTGGAAGCATTGGAAAGAGATCTGTTACGGTGACGATGAATCTGTAATGCATTACGCAGGGAACGGCTCAAGCTGTTATCCCGTGGGCGTGCAGTGCTCTGGCTGCCCACCGAGGAGGACAGCGACATGGGCACTGAGGGCCATGGGATGCTTGCTGACTCGGTGCTGTTGTCGTGAGTCATTTTCAGGGCTGAAAAACTCAGCGGGGGTCTTGTAGGGGAAGCATGCGACCCGCTGGAAATCAGAGTACTGCTGGACGGTACTCTCGCTGGACTGCTGTGAGATCCGGCGAGAGGTGCATACAAGGGAGGTATTTGAATTTCTTTAGGGGAGTAAACGTTGAGCTGAGTGTTGTTAACCTCCAAATACACTTTCTTCCATGCTCTGTTTGGAGATTGCAGACCTGGAGAGGAAAGCTCTTGCTTTCTCGATACCAAGCCAAATTTGTATACATTGGAAGTGTAATTTGGTAGCGGTTCATCCCAGTCTCTCCTCAGTAGTTCCCGGACTCTTGGGTCGTCTTCAGAGTGCAAAATATCATAAGGCGGAGCCGGCGGAAGCCCGAGATAGCCTGAAGCGGCTAATATGTCATCGGCCATCTTCAGCTCCAGCGGCTCGGGCAACGGGTCGGCGGACAGGCAAAAGGAGTTTTCGGCTGGCAGGCAAAATGGCGCAGTTACTGCTCATTCTCTTGTTAAGAGAAGCGGTGGGAAAATGTGTGAAGCATGAAGAAGAGAAGTGTAGTGAGAAACGTGATAGGAATAAATGACACTTTGGATAAGAAATTTAGCTTTTCGGCATATACAAGAGTAAGCCGAAGTATACGAGAGGCTTTTTCGCTGAATTACCGTCTATATACATTCGGTATTTCGCTATTTCTACTACTCGATAGTTGCGAAATATCGGATAGTTTAAGATTTGATTATTCACTTTTCTCTTTCAGTTTTTCATGCTGGTGGATAACCTTATATGCCGAGGGGAAGTCGCGAGACAGCGAGGCAGAGTTGGTGGAAACGGATGGGAAAAAGAGGTGTGAGCGGAGTTAGCAGTTGGCGGGGAGGGGAATTGGAGTAGTGAAAATTGGGCAGAGTTGGTGAGGTTTATTAGGGAACAATAAGGGAAGTCTAGCGGCAACTTGGAGTGGAGGGGAGTGTACGGTGGGAAACTGGCTACTCAAGTATTAGTGGGGGGTGACAGCGGGGGAAGCGGTGAACGCCCTGGAAGCCTGTGAGACGTGGAAGTTGGGTAGTTGAGACTACCGTAAAGTGATGTATTAACTCGAGTTATAGAAGCGGAAGTTCTGGCCATTTCTTTCGTATTCCTTCCGAAGCTTTCGGTTACTTCACCGCCAAGAAAATCCCATTACGAAAAAGATCGATGGCCGGAGTGAGATTCCAAGTGTGTCCGAGAAGAGATCTGAAGTTGGAAATGGGAGGTGACGTGATGTGCGATTTGAGACGATCGAGACGATCGGGTGGGACGATGGAATGGATAAATATAAATACAGTAGAGAAAATAAGGATGAAGTGTTTCCATGCCAGCTGATGAGTTGGGTGATGGGGTTTTATGGTGTGACGGTCGGTGCCTTGTGTGTGTGGTGTGGGTGAAGAGTGGTATGCGGTGAAAGAAGGGAAAGAGGAGGGACACCATACGGTTGACACTCAGAGTATCGTATAAATGAGAGAACTTGGAAGGCTGGATTGGTTTTGATATCAGCTGAGAAGTTTAGGTTGTTTAAAAGAAGGAATGAAAGGAATGAAATCAGATGTACCGTTGTGGTAGGACGTGGGACTACGGTTCAGATTCCCAGTGATTAGGAAGCAGTCTATGATATTGAAGACGGATTTGAGGAAGTTTCAAAGTATAGAACGGAAACAAATAAATGTGTTTTATAGTATATGACCCTAAATAGAGCTAGTCGGGGCACACTTCAGTTAAATACCCGCAGTTGTCGTACACATTAGCTACTCGTAGATGCTATCGAGATTTCTCAATGGCCATAACCCTATAACATGTGGAAATCGTAGAACCATTTTCCAGAAAAGCGTAAACTGCTGTTAACAGCTATAAACCTCACCAGCCAGAGTTCCGTTGTTCTGATATGCCTGTTTGTAATGTGGCTAACGTAATACGGCTAGCAAAAGACATGAAGTCCGGCCACTCGCCTTACTGGCCCATTGGCAATGCCCAATTCACCCTTTCCAGTGTATTTACATTTATATCCTCCCCAGGCTTCTCCTCAGGTTTCTTGCCCGTACTACGAAACTCCAATCCAAAAATCAATCTGTTATAACCTACTTAAATCTTCACATTCTACATTCTACATTCTACATTTCCTCCTTCACAAACTCCCTCAACTGGAGCCACAACTCTTCCAAATACTTCTCTAATTTGGTTTCCTCCTCTGCGTCTTCCTGCTCTTCCCACAACAGTTCTACCAAATCTCCTGCATCATCCAGCACCAAAACTCCGTCCTCAGCCTCAACATGCCGAGAATAAGGGGGTAAACTGAAGATGGTCGCGTTGTATTTAACCTCATTCGCCACCTCACCAGCCGGTAGCACAGTCGTAGCATTCTGCTTGGCTTTGATACTCATCTCTACGGTCCCGTTGACGGAGAATTTAAAGGTCTCTCCGATCGTAACGTTCATTTCCGACCCGGTGATGGTCTCCTTCAGTTTATACTGCAACGGAAGCTTAGTGCTTCCCTTTACAGCCATCAGCAGCTCGCCGGAAGTACCGTTTGTAACGTTGAACCCGTGGTGTGCCGTGCTCACTCCCGTGACTGTTCCGGCAGCTCCGTGGCCGAACCAGCGCTGGACATTCACAGCTTGGGCTGAGGCATTGTAGCCGGTAGAGAAGTTGAGTTTCGCGCCATCGGTGAACTCGTAAGTGAAGTTAGCCACCAATTCGGACGAGATCTTGTTTGTAACAATCTCAGTCAAGGAAAACCCGAAAGGAGGGGCAATGCCGAAAGCCTTCGGCTTTGTAGTGTTTGTACTTGCTGATACAATACCACTACTAGCAGTCACATAAGGAGATGCCCACCCGAGCACTGCGCCACTCAGTTTCCAAGGAGCCGGGGCAGGTGGCGCAATACCCACAGGAGGCACTGGGCCGGGCAGCGGTTTGAAAAAGGAGGATTTCAGTATATCCTGATGCACTTCTACTGCGAGTTCAGCGCTGCCTGTCCACAACAGTGGCAGAACGGCAGTGAGATCGACCTCGTAGGCCAGCAGGTCAAAAGACTGCTGCGCCACTATAGGAGACCACAACCGAGGGTCGAAATCCGAATTGAGCACCAGAGGCGTGGGGGACACGGCAGCAATGAACACACCGTCTACATACACGTTGAGGGATCTGACGGGTCCTCCGCCGACGAAAGATTTGCCGAATTTGGCAAAAGTGTCTTTGAATTCGTCTAAAACGTGCAGGTAATACTGACGTTCGGATCCCGTGGGTTCGGCGTAGAAACGGAGCATTGCCCGAGTCACGTTGCTGGGCAGCGCCGGGAGAACAGCCGAGCCGCTCGCCAACGGCACCAGCACGTCGGGAGGTCCGTGAGGCACGAAAATGGACGTGTAGTTAATCTCTACGGGCTCAGAAGGCGTAGGTGGTGCAGGGGTGGCATTGGAATACCGATAATTGTGGAAATCAGTTTCGGAATCAATCTTGGCTTCTGCAGCTTCCGCAGTAGCGTTGTACAGAATAGCCGTCAGCGTCACGTTCACAGAGCCGCTCAGAGGGTCGGAAAACTGCAGTTTCACTTCCTGATCACTCTTAAACCACTCCAACAGCATGGAAACGTCCTTTGTGTGGTTGTAGACAACAGCGGTGCCCTGAGGGTCAGCCGTGGCAGTCTTCCATACCAGCAAATCACCGAAAAAGATATCAGCTATAGCTGAAGTCTGATTACCCGTGATTTCTGCTTCCAGGTACAGCAGAGCATGAGTGAAATTGAATACTTCCGGAGCACTGTAGGTTCCCGTGAGTTCACCGCTGTCTGCCAGGCCGGAAAGAAGAACCTGAGTGGTGTTGGTGGCGCCAGCAGGAACGCCGACAGGGTAGTGTACTTGGAATACTTCCGTGGGTGCTGCGGAGGCTGAGGGGGCTGCGGGTTCGGGGGCTGAAGCAGACGGAGCTGTGAGCCCGGAGAAGGGGAACAAACCGGTCGGTTTCTCAGGGGACACAAAAAAACCGACAGCAAAGAATACAGCGGCAATGATTGCCAGCTGAATGACGGATTTCACCACGCGGCGGACCGGAGACCGTTTCGTTGCCGGAGGGAGTTTTTCATCTTCAGGCAGCCATTGGGCTTGCAGAGCAGCCAGAGCCGCTTTTTCTTCGTCTTGAGGAGCCATTGCGCGCTGCTAAGGGTATCTGAAAATTTGGAGCAGCAGGCTGGAACAAAACGCGGAAAACCTGTTGAGAAATCAGGCAGAACCGTGGTTTTCAAACGCGGTAGAATTGTGGGAAAGGGAGAGGATAAATTTCTTTTATAGAGACGACTTTGGAAAAGAGTGAGAGCAGGCTCGAATAAGGTTTGAGTGGGTAAGCGTAATAGAGTTAGAGTTGAGAGGCCAGTGGGCCATTGCCGGCTGCTAGCGTGGAATCCTAACCTTGTTCCGAGGCCAAGGGTCTGGCCGGGAAGCCGATGATGAAAGAATTATATTTGAAGTTAGAAGGGTGAAGCATCAAAGTGTATTATGAAGTAATAGATAGTTGTTGTGAAGTATTGGATAGGAATTTACCGCAGCACTTCACGTGTGGAAAAGTTTAAGGCGGGACGGAAGGTGAAGTTTGAGAAGTTTGAGTAGTTGTGACAATGTCTGGAGTTGAATTGAAGACCCTTTCAAGATTCTTGCTCTATCTGGGTAAATTCTGGTCGCAGTCTGTATTCGATAAAAATCTCTTCACAGGTACAGGATGAGGCTTCCCGGAGGAGGGAATATTTCGCCCGGAGGGGACAATTGCGATGTGCAGCTTCCTACTTGGGAAAAGATATTGAGGTCAGGAGTACGGTGCGGCAGCCAGATAGAGAGGAGGACTGTAAGGTGGGTGAAATGAGTAAAAACTCTTGGCCGAAGGATGTACTGTCAGCTGATGGGTAGAGAAGATTGAAAGGAAAGGCTGCTTTACGTTACGTGCACTTCCAAGATGAGATTGATGTCCATATAGTTGTCTCAATTGACCATACTCAATTCAGCCTACTATTAGAAGTGATTTCTAATATAACTAATTTCCGATATAATTAACACCCGTCTTCTACACATTTCGACTGAGCGCACCACTACTACCAATCACTGTGTCCAACTGCTTGTCTGCAAGAGATACAGGTGAACAGGAGACTGCAGCTAGACAGCCCACTCACGGCTCAGATACCCATGTTTCCAGGTAACCAAGTGTCGAACCCCCAGTTCGGGGATCCGATAATAGTAACATCTGAAATACACCATTCATAGACTTCCACTTTCTTATCCGTTTCCCGTTCCGAATCAATCAAATTTTCTACTTTTTCTTCATTTTCTTCTGCAACTGCAAAGCTACGCCACCACCTGTCGAACGTCGACGTATTCAGCTCAAAAATAACCGCTTTTGACTCCCCTATAACCTCAATTGCCATTTCACCATTCTCATGTGTATCCTCCACGGTTGACGAAGCTGCCAAGTTAAGTTAACGTTTGGCCCGGAGATGTCCGACACAATAAGGCCAAACTCTAATATCCAAAGAGGGTCTGAGGCACCTTCGTCTGTCCACATCCGGGTGATAAGGTAATCGTGATGGGAGCGTCCTGAATAGGCAGTGAAATTGGGATCCTCGGCATGGAATTGATGGACCAGGAGAAAGAAGACGAGATACTAACTAATGTAGAAACTAATTGAGATGCTCTGGGATATCACAGAGCGAAATCCCGTCAAACCGTGGAACACAGAAGAAAGTCTCGAAAATCAGCAAGCAGAAAACAACGGCTGTAGTGAGAAGCAGCAGAAGAGTAGGACCAATAGATGGAAGGAATATGAAAACCACGAGAAGTGCTGCACTCACTAGCCTCGGAGCTAGCCTTAACTTTTTACGGAGAATAAACTTATCCTCATCGTCATCCAATGCTTTATCGCAGAATGCAATCACGTAGATCAGTACCAACGCCAGTGCCAACCCTCCAGCAAACATAACCCGGAGCGGCAAATTGTCCTCTCCAATGAGTAATTCCCCGGAAGCATCAGCTGCAAGCACGAGAGCAGCTACGAGTCCCAGATGCGAGTAAATCCACAAGTAAGCTGTGTGGGGGCTTCTACGGATGGCATGAACAGCTTTAGTGCTGCCTGACCCATTAGTATACAGCCAGATAAGGCAGTAACTTATAATAACTCCGCAAACAGCTCTCAGCAGTTGTACAGTCGGCCCGAGACCCGCTGGTGATCCGGCAACTGCCACATAGGTGAATTCCCCGAGAGCCATAATGAAAAAGGCACTCATACGTTCGATTTCGTGCTCGATATTGACAGCGGAAGTGAATTCGGCTTTCAAGAGTCTTTTAAACCAAGGATGAAACATTACAATGAAAAGTATCTGTTCGCAGGAGAGCAGAATAGCCGAGAATATGATTTTGGGCTTTAAATCCGGGATCAGAAGAATCAGGAACCAGAAAAGTGACATGCCAAACACTGAAAGTGAGTATATTCGGAGCTGTTCCCTGATTTCACGGACAAATATAGTGTAAAAGAACAGCATTGCCGCGGTTAAAATACGGGCCGTTACGTAGAATATAATAGCAAAACTTGCAGCTGTTTGGGATTCAAAATAGAATGGTGCATTATTCCCAAATGCTACCAAACACAGTGTGATAAGCAATACGTAAACCCTCTGAGGAAGATCATTATTATAGAAGAAATTCATGAAATCTTTCAGATCTGCCCAAATCTGCCACGCCGGGACGAAAACCATGAAATACAACCCAATCTTCTGGAAAGACGCGTCCTCCGTTGCATGACTAGCTATATTTGCCACAATCCCTACATACATCAAATCCAAGAACAGTTCAAACGTTCCAGAGCCTCTCTCATGTCGCGTTCTATAGAGCTTCCCTTTGTAAAAGTAATTCAGGGCGTGAGGGTAGACAAACCAGGGAGACGTTTGCCGCGGTGGGTCAATAAACTCCACCTCAATAGCGCCATATTTTCTAATGAATTCTGATTCTTCCATTTCAGTAGTTTGTAGATAGTTTGACAATTGCTTTTAAGATCTGTCAGGAAAGCTTCTGAGATCGCCAGTAGGCTGTAAATGAAAGGAAACCAACCTCAATAACAGCTGTCGTGGCAGTTTTTGTCGTTTATATACTCTTTCACCCGCCTAAGTCCACAAGGGTTAGAGAATTGTCGAGCAATGAAGCTTTCGAGTTGCGATTTCCTCGCTTTCAGCTGTTCGTTCCGTTGCGATTACGTAGTGTGGGGTTTTTTGGATGACGTGATCTGATAAACGGTAAGTGCGATAGCGGGAGTTCGGCGAATGGCTGAGCAACAGCGATCTGGTGACTGTGGGGGGTTCCGAGAAGAAGTCTTAGGGTACCTGGTGTTGGAATTGTTTCGAAATTTACTGGCTGGTATAGGGAATCGGTAGCTCCCTCGGCTAGGCTAGCGGAGGTGCAGAATTAAGCTCGAAAGGGGGTATGTATGTGTGCAAGCATGGTACATTTTGAGCATCAAGTTCTGTAAGGGACAAAGGTATGAGAGTAGCCTCAAAATGGCTGAATTTTCTGAAATATGCATGGCTACTTACTGCGTCGGCTGATAGCTGATTCGCGAGTTCGTAGCTGTGAGGGTGAATTCTCGGAAAGACCCGAATGTATGCATGTGTGGGTTTCCTGCATATATGCGCGTTATCTTGCGTCTATGCGAGTTGAGACCTCAAGTGTGAGATGCCACTCCAGCAGTCAAATGTCTTCGTATTCCAAGGGAGATATTGATTATAAGTGGCTTGAAACTGGTCCATATGCATAGATTTCATGTCGATACTGAATTCTACTGACTTTGAGCTTCTCTGTGAATCTACTTTGGGATTACTGGCTGATTAGAGCTATAAGAACGCGTCGGGCAGATGAACAGCAGGAGGAGCAGTTGGAATATGTATTATTTAGATGAATCGATAGTATAGAAGATGATTATTGTTACTATTGGCTTCTTTTGTGTTCCGTTATCTGGATGAGATGCATTTCTGACGCTGTTACTGGACTCCTTGAACATCCCTGGTCCTCTATCTTTAGCATATGAATGAAAAAATTCATACATCGGAAGTAAGGCCAACCCATTTCGGTTAATATTGCAGGACTACGCATAAAACCGCATAAGACAAGCTACACACTGTTGAAAGACACTAGGAACCTAAAGCCTGCAATCTTTGTAAGTAATCTAAGTACCAATATTTAGAAATAGAAGAAACCTCAGTTTTCAAAATATATTGTAGTTATATATATATATATATA